>JABUQX010059041.1:0-20441 GCA_015478945.1 Trachelipus rathkii | reverse complement strand
TATTATTATCTATTATTATATTATTATTAATTATATATATAATATTATTATATTATTATTAATTTAATATAATTATTTTTTTTCAAGTTCTCTTTTTTTATTATTTGATTTTTCATTAATTATTTTGCGATGGTATTTATTTAAAAAAAACTCCCCCCGGACCCGCGAGCTTGCGAGCGGGACACCCCGCTCTGCGGGGGACGGGGGGGATGATATTTAGAGTGGGGGGGGCCGAATGGCCCCACCCGGATCAAAACATAAAAAATATAAAAATATCAAATTTATCATTTAATTTAAGTCGAAAATTTTCCCGGATTTACGTATACATTTCATCAAATTTAAAGCTGAAATAAATAGCCTAAGCACGGCCTTAGCTACTCATTTTTTAAAGACTATAGGTGTGAAGCACAAAAAAATATATGTCAAATTTCTTTTCTAATTTTTGTTAATATTAATTAAATTACATTTGAAAGATCAGTATTTTACTAATGTATTTAAACCTCAAATCATTGGAAATTACGTTACATTTTATGTTAATTTGATTTTCGTTCCTGGAGTCAACATCTTGTAAAAAATAGCCTAATAATAATAATAAATAAATTATAAATATACGTAATGATTTTAAATAATTGACAATAAAAGATTAATGCAATATTTACATCATATTTAACAATAATATTATAAATCCATCAATACAATTAATAAAATAATAATAACATAATAATGGAAATAATAAATAAACTATAATCATAAATAATAATGAATATAACCATTGTAAGAATTACAATAAATGGACAATTACCAATATTTGTATATTTGGAATAATAATAATAATATCAATTTAAATATAATTTAATAATTATAATCATATATAATTTAATTATAATTATATAATATATAAATGTTCAAATAAAAATCTTACATATATATTATATCAATAATGATAATGTATAATAATAATATATAATTATAATAAATAATAATAATATAATATAATTTCAATAATTATAACATATATGAATCAGCATGTTAACATTTAAAAATAATAGTATAATAATAATAAATAATTACAACGTACACAACCGTAATTCAATATTACTCATATTTAATAATAATAATAATAATAATAATAATAATAATAATAATAATAATAATAATAATAATAATAATAATAATAATAATAATAATAATAATAATAATAATAATAATAATAATAATAATAATAATAATAATAATAATAATAATAATAATAATAATAATAATAATAATAATAATAATAATAATAATAATAATAATAATAATATAATAATAATAATGTTTTGAGATACATTATGACTATTAATTTAAATTAGATGATGAACAATAGTTTAAAGGGAAAATTGGCCTAAAAAATTATTTTTAAATATAACTAATGTTTTTCTCCATACAGTAATTGAAATTTATAATCAGGTCACACAAAGATGCAATTAAAATCCCCGAAATGACCCAATACTAGCCCCAGATCCCCAAGGTCAGTTCACGGGTTTCCTCCCCCTGTTCTAAGGCATAATTTTCTTTCATTAGAACGGCCTCATTAGAGACAGGTAATTAGGTAATTATAATAATAATAAGGATAAATGGATTTACTTCTTTTTCACAGTGTTTCCTTAATAACAAGGATGATTATTATTAATAATTCAATAATTTATTTAAATACTATTTGTAACAGTAATAGTAGTATTAGATATAACTCAGTAGTAGTAGTAGTAGTAGTAGTAGGTGTACGTAAGTAGTCAGTAGTAGTAGTAGTAGTAGTAGTAGTAATAGTAGTAGTAGTGGTCATTAGGCCCATTGTTGTTCATATCATTGTTTTTATCGCAGCTGAGCTCATTATGTCGCCATTTGAAAGAGAAGGTTAATTAATGAACCATTCTTTTTTCGTGTTCTACAAATGAACCAGCCACTTCTCTCTCTCTCTCTCTCTCTACTCTTCTCCCTACACTACATAAGTACGAGTGCCGTATTTCAATGTTAAATACCAGGGCCATGAAGTCTACATCAAAATGCTCAACTCAAGACTCCTTAACTTGTTGGGTAACTAACACTAACCCCTTAAATCCATTATGATGATTATTCCATAAGATGACATTTCATCACAACCACGTGAATAATCTGGCTACTTTTTAAAATAAATATTCTAAAAGGTTAGGATATAATTGTTGAGCTTTGTCTTTCCTTTTTTTTTGTTTATTAATGAAAAAAAATTTTTTGCAATGAAATGAAAATGGCTACATGATAATATCAAACTTATAAAAACCGAAACTGTTAAGTCTTAGAGAGTAGATATATTATGGCAATTAGATATTTTGTTCCAATTTATGACAATAAAATCATCTGATATAAAAACTAAATCAATATATGTACTTATACATAGGTAACTAATTGAGGTATATATAATCAACTATATAGCTATTCAGACTAGAGCAGATAATAGGTATTTATAAAATACACACTTCAACGATCAGCACACACGACAGAAAACAATAAAATCATACACAAACATACAACATGCACATCATACATTATATATAATATATATATATATATATATATATATATATATATATATATATATATATATATATATATATATATATATATATATATATATATATATGGAAAACTAATTGCCGCGTACGTAGGAGTAAAAGAAGAGGTAAATGAATATTTTGGAAGGGAATAAGATGCTCTTTGGGAAAGGTTAAAAAAGGAAAAGCGAGGGGAATCTTCAAAGAATAATTAATAGGGACGGTACTTTCGTGACTGATGAAATCAATGTGAGGGGAGTTGGAGGGAATACTTCGAAAATTTGCATAACATTAGCAGTAATGAAGAAGTGATAGTGAATATATGTGTGGGTTTGAGGGTGTATGAAGAATAGGTTTTTAGGGAATTCGATAATTAGTAGGGAGGAGATAATGGGGTAGATTGAGAAAGTTGAAGAATGGTAAATGCACAGGAATAGATGGAATTACTGGTGAAACGATCAAGAATGGAGGCGAGATTGTGATTGTCTGGAAATGTAAGTTGTGTAACATATCATTTATGGAGGGTATAGTTCCGAATTTGGAGGAGGGCAGAAATAGTACCTTTATATAAAGGTAAGGGAGATAAGGGAATCTGTATAAACTATAGGGGAATTAGTTTATTAGCGTTGAAAGGAAGATATACGCTGGTATTATGGTTGGAAAAGTGTGTCGAGTGACTGAGGGAATGATTGGCGAAGAACAAGGTGTATTTAGAAGTAGTAGAGGATGTTTAGATCAGAGTTTCACATTGAAACAAATGATTGATAAAATGAGAGAGAAAAAAGTTGTATTTAGGTTTTATGAACTTGCAACAGGCGTATGACAGGATTAATATGGAAGCTCTGTGGCAGGTGTTAGTGATATATGGTGTAGGTAGTAGGCTTCTGAATGAAATCAAAAGTATCTATATCGATAGTGAAGCGTGTGTAAAAATAACTAGAGTTGAAAGCAAATGGTTTAACATTAGTAGAGGAATGAGGAAAGGGCGTGTTACATCTCGGTGGCTATTTAATTTGTATATGGATGGGGTGATGAAAGAATTAGAGGTAGGGTTGGCGATAGAAGGGGTTAGGCTGATGGAAAGTGAAAGATTCTGGAGGGAGCCCTGCCCATTGTACCCTGATGATTTGGATTCATGAGGCGAATCTGAAAGAAAAGTTTGAGAGGATTGGTAGAGGGTTTTTTACTGGGTTTGGAAGTAAATGTATATAAGAGTAAGGTGTTGGTAGTGAATGAGGAAAGTTCGCGGTGTGAAATCATGTTAGACGGTGAACAATTGGAACAAGCATCTGAGTTTAAATATTTAGCCTATATGTGGAATACAAAGGGAACGGATGATGCAGAGTGTAGTAGAAAAGTTGTGAATGATAGGAAGGTGGCAGGCGCAATTAAATCCTTGGTGAATGCAAAGGACTAAGTCCTGAGTGATCTAGGGTTTTGCACGAGGGTATGTTGTTACCGGTGTTAATGGCTGGCAATGAAACTATATTGTGGCAAAAGAGGTATAGATCTAAGGTATAATATGTTGAACAATCATAGGGGTGAGTTTTGTATGGGAATAATTAATAAAATGAGGAATGAACGTATTAGGGAGTTGTGTAGTGTAAAGAAAAGAATAAATGAGAGTGTATTAAGAAGGATTGATCAAATGGAAAAGATGGATGATAGTCAGTTGGTTAAGCGGATGCAGAGTGGTCAGTGATCTGGGAAGAGACCGGCTGGGAGAACGAAGAAAAAGTGGTTTGAGTCACCAAAGGAGTGTTTGAATTAAAAGAATGCTAGTTTGGCAGAGGGGAGAAGAAATGTGCATAATACGAGTAATGATTTATTCCTACACACGCTTCACTATCGTCATACATACTTTTGGTTCTGTTCAGAAGTCTACCACCAACACCATATATCACATACACCTACCATAGAGCTTCCCTATTAATCCTATCATACTCCTGTTGCAAATCCATAAAACCTAAATACAATTTATTCTTCTTCTCTTTCATCTTCTCAATCATTTGTTTCAAAGTAAATATTTGATCCATACATCCTCTACAATTTCCATACACACCTTCTTTTCACCAATCAGTTCTCCAGTCAATCGACGCACTCTTTCGACCAAAATACCAGCATATATCTTCCCTACAACAATCAATAAACTAATTCCCCTATAATTCCTACAGTTACCCTTACCCTCCCCTTACCCCTATATAATGGAATTATATTACTGCTCTCATCCAATTCCTCGGAACTATACCCTCCATAAACGCTTTGTTACACAAGTTCCAAATACAATCAGTCACACACACACACACACACACACACACACACACACATATATATATATATATATATATATATATATATATATAAATATTATATATACATATTATATATAGTATATATAATATATTACTATACTATATATATATATATATATATATATATATATATTATATTATATATATATATATATATATATATATATAAAATAAAAATATAAAAAAAATATAAAATTATTATATATTATATATATACATTATTATAATATATATATATATATATATATATATATATATATAAAATATATATTAATATATATATTATATAATATATATATATATATTATATATATATATTATATATATAGCAATAAACTGGAAAATAATAGCAATAGTTTATGTTTACTTAAAGAAACTGTAGTTTATTTTCTTATTTTCTATCTATGGTTAATAGTTTATTAGAAATAGGCTATAGCTTATTCTTATTTTCTTCTAAGAGCTATAGTTTATTTTCATTTTTACCTATCTAAGGATATTTTATTAGAAAAGGGTATAGTTTATTCCTACTTTTATCAAAGAATTATAGTTTATTTTCATTTTTAACTATCTAGGGATATATTAGAAAAAGGCTATAGTTTATTCTTATTTTCTTCTAAGAAGTATAGTTTATTTTCAATTTTACTTATGTAAAGATATTTTATTAGAAAAAGGCTATAGTTTATTCCTATTTTCATCAAAGAACTATAGTTTATTTTCATTTTTAACTATCTAGGGATATATTAGAAAAAGTCTATATAGTTTATTCTTATTTTCTTCTATGAAGTATAGTTTATTTTCATTTTTACTTATGTAAAGATATTTTATTAGAAAAAGGCTATAGTTTATTCCTATTTTCATCAAAGAACTATAGTTTATTTTCATTTTTAACTATCTAGGGATATATTAGAAAAAGGCTATATAGTTTATTCTTATTTTCTTCTAAGAATAGTTTATTTTCATTTTTAACTATCTAGGGATATATTAGAAAAAGGCTATAGTTTATTCTTATTTTCTTCTAAGAAGTATAGTTTATTTACACGTTTCATCGAAACAGAACTTGTTATATCTTTCTTTTTCAGTTTATTGCCTTAATTTCATCAAAGAACTATAGATTATTTTCATTTTTACCTATTTAAAGATATTTTATTAGAAAAAGGCTATAGTTTATTCCTATTTTCATCAAAGAACTATAGTTTATTTTCATTTTTACCTATTTAAAGATATTTTATTAGAAAAAGGCTATAGTTTATTCCTATTTTCATCAAAGAACTATAGTTTATTCTCACTCTCATTTATCTACTTTTTCCCCCTTCAGTAACTACCACGCTTTGAGCTTTTTCGATTAGAGTTTCAACTTCATTTTAACATAAATGAGCATCAAGTTTAATGCTTCTTCTATATAGTATAAATGAAAATCGTTTATAACTACTTAATTTATTCACTCATTCAAATAATTTTTCATTTATTTCATTAAATTTTATACCTATTTCGAAAAAAAGAAATTTTTTTAATTAAGTAAAAATATTCGAGGAAGTATTCTTAATTCTAGTTCTAAATTCTTTTTAATTCTTAAAAATTGTCATTAATGTTCATTATATATATATATATATATATATATATAATATATATTTTATTACATATATAACTCATATACATGAATGTCATATAATATTAACAATACTAACCTTGATACATGTTAAATTTATATATATTTTTACTCCATACATGAGCATTAATACAATATATATATATATATATATATATATATATATATATATATATATATATGTTAATATATATATAATTAATATATAATATATATATATATATATATATATATCGAATCTTATATATATAATATAATATATATATAAATATATAAATATAATATATATATATTAATATACTATATATATATATATATATATTATTATATATATTTATATATATATTATATATAATATATATATATATATATATATATATATATATATAATATATATAATATATGATATATATATATACTATATATATAATATATATAAATAATATATAATATACTATATATATTATAATATATATATATATATATATATATATATATATATATATATATACCTTGCACCTTATACCTTATACCTTATAACTTATACCTTATACCTTCTCGCCCCCTGACCACCCTCTTCAGAGTGGCTCAGTGGGATGTAATTTACCAGGTTGCTCTGGGATGGTGGTTAGAGGGACAGTTTAAGAAATGATGCATAGTTTCCGGAGCTTGGTTGCACTTTGTGCAGATATTTGAGGTAGTTTGGTTGATGTTGAATCTAATTTTGTGGTGTTGCAAGTTTGAGTGGTGGCCGCATCTTAATTTGGCTAAAGATGACTGGATGGTTATAGGAAGGGAGTTAAGTTCAGATGGTATTTCTGGTGGGTGATAATTTAGTTTATTATTTGGTTGTCAATTTCTTAAATATTGATCTGTTAGGTGAGTGTGTTTTTGTTTGGAATATAAGATGATGTTTTGTGGGGGTTGGATATTGCTTAGGATTTGTTTGTTTAATGTGGCTGGGGGAGATGGAATTTGTTTTAGTCTGTGATTAGTTGGGTTAGAGAGTGCAGTGTTACAGGGGTGTTGTTATGTCGTGGTTTCGTGGTGTCTGTGTTTTAACAGAAAAGTGGGTGCCTATCATTTGTAGGTGTTTGTCTATGGTTAGTATCTTTGTTTCATCCTGCAAGTGTTGTTGAGGTGTTGTTAGTGTAAATCCCGTTATAATTTTGAGTGCCTTGCTTTGGGTTGTTTTGTTTGGAGTTTTTTCATGTTTCCCTTGGTTAATAACAGATGCCGTGTTGGTTAAAGATAGTTCAGTGATGGGCCGATAAATTGTTTGTATAAGGTTATATATATATATATATATATATATATATATAATATGATAGTATATATATATATATATATATTATATATAATATATATTATAATATATTATATATTATAATATTATATAAATATTATATATATAAATAATAATAAATATATATATGATAGTTAAGTACGTTAATTGCACCAAGACTCTTATTACGTACAACTCCCATAACAATAAATTTGGTTAAAGGGACTTTATACATATAATAAAACTACCTTTCCAACTTTACACATATTGCAAAAAAATGTTTTAAAAGAAAGTTTCCCATCGAAAATTTAAAGGAAAAACTAATTTCGTGTTAGAAACCTTAATTTTGGATATAGCTTTTTTTTTTTCTATTTTTTGGGGTGGGTTGGGGTGGGAAGGGAGAGCCAATATACATTTTTTAGTAATTACCACTATTAAGCTGAATTATTGGGAGAATATAATTGAAAGGATTTAAAAAAGAAAAATTACTAGAATAAAAAGATATTAGATCATCATGTGATAGTAAGGAAATATCTTGTGGATGAGAAAATTGAAATTATTTGTTCATAATAATAGTATTATACCTAGACTAGATTTATCTCATCTTATTTTAATTTCCTCCTCTTAAGGATAGTGACTAACCTAAAAAATAATATAGACAAGCGCTAGTGATAATTTATATTTATTCAGATATATTATAGCATAGTAATAAATACTGTATTATGTATATCTCTTTATTTACAAATAATTAAAAAAGTTATCATATTTCTGTCCTTGTTTAGTTATAAATACTTTCAAATCGATATAATCAACATATGATTGAATAATAGATATACATGTTTTTGTGTTTATCATTTACACGTGATATTATATAATAACTTGTTATATATTTATAGCTCAGATATAAGTGAAAAGTCATAATAATATAATAATATCTTTTCGTCATTCCATAATATAATTATATTAATTTTAAACTTTATGAATAAATTTGAGTTATGTAGGTACTTTTTAACAAGCCAGAATTTTTTATAAGTAATAAATACATTAAAAACAATGTAATTACATCAAACTTAAACTACTAAATAGTTACTACTAAATAGCACTAGTGTTTAATATATTTATAATATCGCAAGCATAGCTATATTGTTAATGCGTATTTCAAATATTAATTTTATTCGTGTTAATGTTGTGATCAAAGAAATTATTTTATAACTAAATACCATAGAGTGGGATACACGTTGCTCCCAATGCACAGGAGAACAAAGAGTTTATGTTTATTGGTTTAAATTAAAAGGTTTATAATTTTTTTTCTCTTATTGATTCTTATGAACTTTATTACACTTTGAATGCCCTGCCTCGGAAAACTTTAATAACATCTTTACCATACATGTAAATTACTGTAGGGGTATAATGTATTAAATATAATATATAATATTTTTATTATATATTATTTATATATATATATTTATATTAATATATATATATATATATATATATATATTTTTAAATTAGTATGTAGCAATATAAAAGAAACCCATTGTCTGTAAATGCATTTTTTAAATGAGGTTTGCATGTTAGTAGTACTTAAAAAGGATTTGACAAAATAAGTAAAGAATTTTAGAGTATAATTTAAAAAATAATTAATTCAATTTAGAAGATGAGTAGTTTCAAAGTTTCAAATAAGAATCAATAATAATTCTTTAAAAATATATCCAGAAAAACTAAGCATAAATTCATGCAAAAAGTAAGTGACTTTTATATTATTATTATGATTGAACATATATATATATATATAATATATAGTATATTAATATATATGATATATGATATATATATATATATATATATATTATATTATTTGATAGAAGAATAAAGCAAACTTGCCGTAATCTGAGGGTCGAAACCACAGCTGTTGAGACTTAGGGAACAACTATACTCATGATTTACCGTACTAGGAACCATGATTTCAATCCAAAGAAAAATGTCAGTCAAAGAAATAGATGTCACAAACGTGTACACCGTCAAAGGCGATATCACAGGTTTCAACATTCCTCCCTCGTTACAGATTCTTAAATTATTTTAATAATTGGAGATTACCGGCAATTAATAAGTAGTTTAACAAAGAACGCGTTACGGGAAGAGAAAGAAAAACTTGCCTCCTCTGGGTTAGGAGAATGGATGCACGGTAAAGCGTTCGGTGGTATGTTTGCTCTCAGTACAACCATGCGGTGTTCGACCCAGAGGAGGTAAATAGAATTTAGTCCATATTATCTACATTTATTCAGGGGAAGAAAAAAAAATTGGCATATAAATTAGCCAAGAGTAAGAATCTCTCTTCATATGTCCTATGTTGTTATATCTAAACTCACATAAATACACATAGAATTTTACAGATATTAATAATTAGAATAATATTCCTATAATATATCTATATTATATTATTATATATATAGTATATATTTATATATATATAATAGATATAGTTATAGTAGTATAGTATATAGTATATTGTAAGAAGATAACATTTACTCCTTGAATTTTAAAAAAAAAGCATAAACATTAAAATATTGGGTTTAACTTGCAAAAGGGAATAAGTATATTATTATTATTAATTATTATTATTATTATTATTATATATTATATTATATTATTATTATTATTATTTCCATTATTATAGAATATTATATTAAATTTGTAAATTTCATATTACTTAACAGCAATCGCAAAAATATTGTGAAAAGTCAATAGTGTTTGATTTTTAAATAAAAATATATATTTAACGGGATACTTTGGACCATTTGGATAAATCATAGTATTGATTTTATTTCAAAATGTTAAAAGAAATTATTCAGAAATGACATGAACTGAAAACAGACTTGACCAAAATGAAATGGCTTCTTTTTACTAATTTGCAAAGCTGTTCTAAGAAATCCAAACTTCAAAACAAATCATCTGTAACAGCACGAGTGTTTAAACCCAACAACTCTTTCAATATCACTCATTTAAGGGTCGGTTCATGCAAGCACACGTTAACCTATTCATATCGTATTCTGTTTCGATATTAGAGCATTTTCTTGTATCAATTGTTAGAAATTTACATATAAGTTTAACCATGTAAACATGACAACAAAAGTGTGTTGCATCTGAATTTCGTAAATATTTTAATCTTTGAGAATGAAAATATCAATTATCCTGGATAATCAAATAGCTAATTAATATTAAAGTTATTGTGCTTAATTTATTTACTATATCAACTTTAATTACTGTAGGATGAAGCTCTCAATGATATTGTTTCATAAGATTCATAAAAACTTACATTCGAAAATTGCGGAAGTAATCGACGAAACATTTTTGCAAAGACTGTCAACCCGCATTGCCTATTGCTCACGCCACACCGACTATCGGAACAGCTAACACGCACCCGAAGCAAGCACGCACATACAACAGAACACCTACCGCATAGGGAATTCATGTACAATGGTCACAAATATTTAATAATCAAAACTAGCCCCTAATATAAAATATAATACAGAGAAATCTAAAAAAAATATATATATAATTTTTCAAATGAAACTTTAAAGGCCAGGATTTGATTTTGAATATCTTTGGAAGGCGAAATTTCAATTATGGAAACAGGACAATACTTCACCTTAATTTTCATCCGAATTGTTTCAATAAAAATGTAGTTTTAGGACGAGCTCTGAAGTCTAAACATCGATTTGTAGCGATGTCTCTGGTGGTCTTTAAAATGGTTTGTTTATCGTTTTCCATTTAAGTAACCATGTTCCCGACAATTTTGGTATTCCAATTCTTCAATTTTGTCGAAAAAGACTTGAATCTGAACCTATACAATGAATAAGTCATTATATCTAAAAAAAAAAATTAGTTTCGATATTGATATCTAAAACCAAGAACCGCAAGGACCCAATTATATCCGGCACTCTTGTGAGAATAGTTTTCATAATGTATTTTTGCGATAATTTTACTTTCGTTTAAGCAGATAAATATGAAATTTTCAAAGTTAGGGAAGATTACGCCCTTTTATTTAATTTTTTAATAGTTTTGTTTTTTTGTTTTTTTTGTTTTGTTTTTTTGTTGCATACTTCAACGTTTTAAAAAAAAACAAGAAGAAAATTGAAAAAAACTCGTATTAACGGCGCAAAAAATGGTCAGGTCATAAAAAACAATATTGACTTTAACTACAAGGGCAAGATCCAATCTGGAGCCTGGGACGGGCCCCCAGTTTTCACCCCACCTAAAAAATGGACATAAAATTCGGAATTTTAAGCCGATTTTGACTATATAAACCAAAAATGTAGCTTTTTTTGCACTCTTAAACGTTGATTTTCGGGTGTATTTCTGTGTCTGTAGTCATTCTTTCAGAATTTTTTCAATTTTCAATTTTCATGTTTTGAACATCTTCAAAACTTCTTCAAGAATTTTTCCGAAATGACTTCAAACTTGAAATATGCATTAATAGGTCCATTATGTAAAAAGTACAGAAGTACTTTTTCGATTTTTTGAGATTTGTGCTCAGCGTTGTCCAATTCAAACCCATTTTTTTTTTTTTTTTTGAAATGAAAAATTTGCGATAAGTTTTTTCTGTTCGGAGCAGAACTGGATAAATTTTCGGGCTTATGAAGTCAGGAGATGCCATTTTTTACTTAAATATCATTTCTTTGTCTATGCAATAGTTTTCCATATATTCTTGGAACAAAATTCTCAAAAAAAAACTCGTTTGAACAGCAGCAAAAATTTCGTTTGAGTATACACAAAAACTATCTAAGTAAAAAAGATGCATCTTGCCCGATTAAATATCGCCCTGAAAATTTCATCCAGTTCCCCGAACAGAAAAAAAAATTATCGCAATTTTTCATTTCAAAATAAAAAAAAAAAGTGGGTTTTGGAAATTGGACAAACGCTGAGCACAAAACTCAAAAAAATCGAAAAAGTACTTCTGTACTTTTTAGATAATGGACCTATCTGCATATTTTCAGTTGAGTCATTTCGGAAAAATATTCTGAAGAAGTTTCACGAAGAATGTTCAAAACATGCAAATTGTTATTTCAACTGATCATAAAGTAAACATGACTAAAGACACAGAAACACTCCGGAAATTAACGTTTTAGAGCTGCAAAGAAAAAGCTGACATTTTGGTGTTTATATAGTCAAAATCGCTGAAAATTTACCGAATTTTATGTCCCATTTTAGGTGGGGTGAACTGGGGCCCGTTCCCAGCTCCGATTGGATCTTGCCCCTTAATTAATAAAAACAGGGCGTATCTCCTCCAATTTATACATGCCTCTGAAAATTCATATTGATCGGAGATCGGATGAACAGAAAAAGGGGATCGCAGCTATTCACATTTACAAATAAATTTTCTTTTGATTGAAAATTAAGGATAAAACAGTCAAAACGAACAGATACCGGAAAGCCCAAGCACCTGAATTTCTGTCAAGAACATAAAATAAGTACTTAGGGAAGAGTGGAGTGGTGGTGTTCGACAAAGTGGATATTAGAATAAACACTACGAATGTCTGCAGAAATTTAAAGAAAAAATAACGAGAATCAGGGGCAAACTGGCAGGCCCAACCCTATCCAGATGAAGCGTCTCCATTTCCTTCAAGTGATGATGAGGAGAGTATTGCAGTGGAAGTGGGCATTGCTTAGATGTTGGGCTCCCTCCAACTTAAGAAAGATTTGGCTTCACCACTTTTTTAACATTTGAGCGTGTTGTGATTGAAAGTATATAGGGCAACATGTGAAAAAGATTAGGTTGGTGTGAGTGCCACTAAACAGATTCACCAACGTTGAAGGTGAGTTCGAAAAGACGAAGCAAAGGAAATTGAGCAGAGAACTTTCGGGGCAAACCAAAACTCAGAGAAGGATTGCCCAATGGAGTTACTTCCAACACTTCGGACGGCATCTCCTATAAAATTGGACGAGATTGCAGACAAAGCTCCCGTATATCGAACATGTACGTAACAAAGATGTCTTCACGCGGTTGGCACAATTCAAGTATATATATATTATATAATATATATGTTTATAAATATATATAGAATATATATATATATAAATCATTTAATATATATATATATACTCTATTATTATATATATTGTTAATATGTAATTTAAATATAGGAATTTATCTGATATAAATTATATTAGGATGTACCGGAACCAGAATTTTTCGTAAGTTTAAAAACGAACCTCGATTTTTAGAAGTTCCGTTCCGGTCCGGAACTAACTTTGGTTCCGCCGGATACTTACCAGGAAACTTTCACTTTTCAAATAGTCTTGTTCTTAAAAAAATTCAACTTGCTTTGTTTAATTATAAATCAGTTTGCTTAAAAAAATTATAGAAAATTGAATGATCTTCGAGCAAAAATTTCGGGAAATGGCAGGCTTCGATTCGACAGAATAGTCACGGAAAACTGGATCTACTTCTACAATTTTTCACTCGCGAACCGGGGGACGTAGGTTGTGGGAGGTTCTTTTAAAAGGTTATTTTAGTGGTTGAGAGGTACTGTATTTGCTTTTTACACAACATATTTTTACAGTGTTATTTGTATATGGTTACCTATGCATGATTGTTACCTTACTTAATAATAGTTTAGGAAAATAATTATTATTTAGTTGAATTAGTTGTTTAATTATAAATACTGTATAATTATCTGAGTAATCTCATTTTATTTATTTCTTTATTAAAAATGACTTGAACACTACATGATGAATTTATTTATTATATAGATGAAATATACTTTATCATTAATATACGTGAGCTAGGATTAAATATTAATGTCGGAAATAGAAAAATTAAAAAAAAAAAAAAAAAAAAAAAATTACGTAAAAAAAATCAGTTGAGTAAATCATTTGATTTTTTTTTGTGCCAATCCTGCTCTCTAATCTAGACCTGGGGATAAATAAGATTTGTACATATATTATTATGTATTATTTATTATTATGTATTATTATATTATTATTATTATTATTATTATATTATTATTATTTAATTATTATTTTTTATTTTTATTAATTATTATTATTATTAATTATTAAAAGAAATTAACTAAAAGTAAACTATTTATTATAATACAAAAAATTAAATATTAAAACTGTTTAAAAAAATTTAAAAAATTGTCAAAATTTTTGATAAATTTTGTATTTAAAAAATGTATATATTTATTTGAATATTGAAATTTAGGTGATGTAGGAACAGTAAGATTGCCTCTCTAGTTGTGGAGTTAACGTAAGTTTAAACGTGTCTCTTATCCTCAAACACGTTACCCGCTTCATAAAAAAAAATAAAGCTTTTTAAAAAATTAAATTTTCTGAAAACAGCTTTTTAAACTTTGAAGACCCCTAGAAAGGGAAAAAAAACCCTTTATTTTTTTTTTTTATTGTATATTCCTATTTTACTTAAATAAATTTATTGATCGCTTATCCAATTTTGCTTACAGAGACTAAGAGCTCACAGTATGTTTATATGCCACGCCGAAAAATGTCATTTTTTCATGCGGCAATTGTGTGAGTTTAGGCATCCTCGAGGCGATAATATACTAAATATATATATATATATATATATATATATATATTATAATTATTGTATATATTAAATATATATATATTATATATAATATTATATATATATATATATGCCTAATATATTTCGAGTTTTTTGAGCCACAATCTATTAAGATAATTGTGTTACCAGGGTGCGAAACGAGGACCCATGCACAATGCACCCAACCCCTCTTTCCCCAACCTCCGTCCTTAATAAAAGAGATTTTACAATGGATTCTAATACTTTCTGTACTAGTATTGAATTCAAATATAGGAAGGTTGTGCGTGAATAAACATTAATTTTTCTGCCTTTTCTGACTGAGAGGTTCTGTTTGCTCTTTTCATCAAAATTAAGCCACCATTGTTAAATTAACTCTCTTCACTTGGAACACTAATTGGAGGACAGGCCAAGTATTTCTTTGCAGTTTACTCACGTGTGAAAATATTTTCCTTAACTTTTTAATAACTAATAGGATCATCATTTTTATTTTATCGTTTTTCTTGGTGATAGTTTTCAATCATTTGCACAACATCTTTTGGTAATGCGTATGTTTCTTCATCACTAATGGGTTGTAATAATTCTTCCAAGTAAAATTGTTATTGATTTTACTTGTACGAGGTGCTTGTTTCTGTAGATTTTCGTTTTTTTCCTTTTAACATGAGTGGCGATTTAATAGGCTGCTTGGATTGAGTGTTAAATTGCACCACAAAGTGACCATATATCCTTTTCTACTAATATAGTTATAGAAAAACTTACCTTTATAACGGGGATCTAAGTAAGTTGCATAGTATGAAGGTTCTTAACTTTCCACAGAACCAAAGCGTTTTTTATAGCTATAGTTTATATACTTTCATTCTTTTTTAACCGTCATCATTTTCATTTGAAGAGTTCAAAATGTTTCCTTAGCGTTGAGATTATGGTAATTACATCGGAGACAAGTTTAGAGGCCTGATTTTTTTGCGTAATTTCTTCAAACGGTGTCAAATAGCTTAATGCAGTGTGATATGATCATTTTCCACTTTAGTAAGGATGTTAACTTTGAAAAACTAACTGGCGTACTAATGCAAGGGTTCTTTGAGCATACAATTTTTTCATCTGTTGACTCAAAATTATTATAAACATGCAATGTAGATAGTGATTACAATACACAGTTGAGTCGGAGTCATGGAGTTTACGCTGCATGGGTCTCATTAAGGAGTTGTGGCGTTCCAGAGGTTTCTTTATCGAAATCTTGATGACAATAAATATGTTCTGCGCAACATCCGCACCAGAGCAAGAGTGCGGAGTAGGATGGCAGGGAATTCTCTAGAGTAATGTGCGGATGTTCGCGGATATTGCGGATACGGATTGTGTTACGTGCGGATGCACTGAGTATGGAGGGTATACAAGGTGCCAATGATACTTCTAGCAGAGATCGGTGCACTTGTAATCAGGACAATGTTTTTAGGGTGAGTGTGGGATAATTATGTGGAAGGGGTGTGCGAGATAGTCGACAAATGGTGTCCGCGGGTTCCTCTGGTCTCGGAACTTCCGGCGTTCGAGGATCTTTGTCCGGAGAGGTTCCGGTGAAAGTGTCCGGTTGTTCCGGTCCGGATACCTAATGATTCTTGTCCGGGTGTGGTACATGCCGGGCTGTTTATATAGTAGTAGTTGGTTGTGGGTCCGGATGGTATAGTATAGTAGTGTATTATGGGTAGTGTATAGGTGGTTGGTAGTGATGTAGTAGTATTATGGTGTTGGGGGTGTATATGTGATGAGGTATATATCATATATTATATATATATATTATATATATATATATATATTTACTCTGCACTTATCCCTTAAAAGGAAGTTACATAAATCGTCCGTAGATCGAAGATCGCAGAAACTCTGCTCGTGCATTCCCGCAGTTGTGACGTGGTAGCGTAAAACTCAATAGAAAAGATATCCCGAGAGTTTCCACAAGTTGCCTTTTTTTTATCATTATCATGTTAATTTTTATATGTTAATTTTTTTTAATTTTCTTTTTATTCTTTTTTAAGGGGCCTTTTTAACAACTCAGCTGAGGCCGAGAGCCCTAACCTTTGTCATCTTTGCGAGATTTTAATCTTGGGTATTCCTTTCGTTAAAAAAAAAAAAAAAAACTTATTGGCAAACTTAACGCACTATTTTTGAAAAAAAAAAAAAAAAAATCGATTACATCGTTCGTTCGATATATATCGGTTAACTACCTTTTAAAGGATAAGCTACCTATACTTTATTTAGGATACGTGTTAAAACTATTCTTAGTGGTTCAAATTTATAGTTACATTGCGGGCTCGCTGTCAAACTGATGGTTGAGGTATAGTGAGATTAGCGGATTCTGACGAAATATCGATTATTATTTTCGATAATAATCGTTTTTTTATATCTTTTGTCCCCATGTAAGAAGATTAAAAAAGCGCTGCCAAACCTCTCTCGTATATAAATTTAATCCATCTACTGATTTTTTTTTGGCTCATGTCGCTTATCTGCTTCCAGTTAAGCTTAAGTCATTTTTTTTTAAAACTACGTTATCGAACAAAATGTACTTCAGCGCGCATGTTGCCAGATGCACGTTTTTTTTTAAACAATGCAAAGTGAAAAAAGTTTATTAAATTAAAAATGTAAAATTAAAATATAAGTGAGATTATGATACGTTAAGTAAGGTTAGGTTATTGTTGATTACGTTAGTTTACATAGATATTAAAAACTTTTTGAAAAAAAAAAAAAAAAAATTATTTTTAAACGTGTTAAAGCTGTTTTATTACTATAGTTTAAATTTGACTCTACACAATTTTATTTCACTTTTATGAAATGTGTTCGAATCCATGCAATCGAAATGTATATGGAGGTGGAGGCAGATAAACGACATGATCCAATAATAATATGAGTACTTATACGGTGTATAAATCTGTACATTATATTGATATATATAAGATTTATGTGTTGCATTATAGATATATTAAATATATAATATATATATATATATATATATATATATATTATATATATAATATATATCATATATATGTATATAGTTAACGAACAATGTTTAATGAACGCATGTGGCAGCGTTGCTTCATACCAATATCAAAACCGATTGATTTAAAAAATATCATTTTTTTAATGAAATCCGTTAATCACATCTATACCACAGTACTGTATATACCTTTTTTAGTAAGACAAGTTAAATAAAGTGACACACAAAAACTGAGCAATTTCGAAAGATAAGGTATTAAAAGGTATTAATGAGAAAGATTACTTTATAAAAATTTACCAGGGGCATCAATCGTTTATAAAAATTAAAATAAAGCTAATTAATGATTTTTAAATACCAAAACAACGAAAAGAAAACCCTTTCAACACACATAACCTTGAAAATTAGTTAAAAAAAATAAAAACCCTCCAAGGCAGAACACTCATTAAACCATATACAAATCTTAAATATATCTAAATATATCTAATGTATCTAAATCATATATTTGGACAGCTATTAGTTTAATTTAAAATGTTATCAATAATTTAAATCTATGGTATTTTTGAGCAAAATGTTAGCTATAATTGTTGGGACTACGGTCACTGTGAAGTTAATAAGGTTCAAATTCAAACAAACTAACATAGTTTTATTAAAACGTGACAACTGAATACTATCAGAAACATTTGAAGACAAATAATTTTTATTTGAAAAACTCATAAAGCAAAATGACTTTTATTATTGGAAGACTTAAGAATTAGCTGCAGAATATTAAAATAAAACACGAATAATATAAAATCCTAATCAAAAATTTTTGCTTAAAATTTGATCAGCGAAAAGAGAGGCAAGAAACTTAATTTAGAAAGTAGGATAAAATGAATCCATGTTGTTAAGAATGGAAGTAACAATTTATATATATATAATATATAAAAAAATAGAAATCTTATTACTAATACCTTACACGCACAAATATGTAATTTTTATATATATATGATCCCAGCCGTACATCAAAAAATTCCCCCGATATCCTGGTCGCCTAATATATTAAATATATAATATATATATAATATATATATATATTATATATAATAATATATTAAGATATAGTTTTTTTAATATATTATTAGTATATGATAATAAATGTATATATATAGTAATATATATATCAGCGCCCTTCAAGCGCTTAAAAACCCTTATTCTTCTAAAACCGACAATGATATCCGCTGTACAACAAATTCTTCGGCTGCTCCGCTTCCGTAATAGCAAACAAATCACTTTTATGATGGACCCCTCCATTGTAGAGGTAACGGGGCAACAATGAAACGCAGATAAGAGAGGCCAAAATGCCACCTCTTCGTTTCGGAGCTGTTCCAAGTACCTTCTCCCGGATGTCATTCGGCAAGGTCGCCTCTCATCAACTGATTACTATCCTGCTTTCTCCGACAGGCTTTGCGATCTTGTTTGGCAAGGAGCGCTGGACGAGTGAACAAAGGGAGCGAAACTTAAGAAGTAAAAGACGGAACATTGGTGAGGGTCTTTTACACCGACGAAAGCGCTTACAAGAGCTGATACTTGCACGCCTTCCGTATTTCCCACACCATTATCACTCACAGTCACTATATTTGCCACGGGATCCTCCTCCATCTGCAAATTTACCGTCACCATACCCGCAACTGTTCGAATATACTTCATTATTGATTCCCAAACTGGACCACTATTCGCCGTCGTCATGTTGCCTTACTTTGTGGATCCATAGATCCTTGCTAAAAGATTGACCCATATCGATCTGAAATCTTCCACTTTAGTAGTAACTCTCATTTCATATGTATCTCCAAAGAAGCGAAATCTTTACAATATATGAGTTTAGTTACTGTAAATATTAGACTATTTATAATGTAATTTATATTTATGATTTATATTTATTTATTTTTGACTGAATATTCATATTAGCCATTCAAAATTTCCCTTTGACATCCAAAATATTACATTGCCAGAACTAGTGATGGGAACGATTATGAAATTTTTGCCGTGGACGATGACGAATGCACCGATTAGAACAAATTCGGCCGATGCGGAGACGATGACGATGACAGATGACGATTAATTAAAAAAAACTATTTTTAAAAA
>JABUQX010059040.1:65000-74232 GCA_015478945.1 Trachelipus rathkii | reverse complement strand
GGTTTTCATGTAGCTTGAATTATTGTTTTTTAGGAACTGTTTTATATAAGGGGATGAATATAACGACGATTGATGCAGTGAATCAACTAGAATCATACAGTTTTCATCAAGTTTGTACAGTACAGCCCAATGTCCCTGAGCAGTTTCCCATCTAGGTGAAGTGTTAAATATCAACCCTACGTTTACTCTTATTTTTATATCTTCTAATTCATTACTGGCATATGTATGCTTGAAACCCTTTACTGATGCCAGTAACACGGCAAGTTCGGCCTCGTTCATGGTTATCCGCTTAGAAGCACGTTTCTAACCCTGTCTAATTCAATGAGGCTCTGGTATTCCATATAGACCATGACTGAAACAGGAACCTGTAAGCTCGAAGCAAAATTTAAATTCAATCCTAATGATCCACTCGTTACAGCGCTTAAATGAGTAGAGGCAGACGAAGAAAGGTCGGCCGTTAGTTCATCAGGATATAAAATAGAATTGGCACGGAGTCTATGAACCATCAAATTACCTGTTCCGTATCCCTTAACCGCAGCAGTTTGAGCTATCAGTCGTAGAAGACCGAGAGGCACAGCGGACTCATACGGGAATGGTGCTATAAGGACTTTTCGTCACCCTACCGTGGTGAATTGCCCATCGACTTGAAGACTTGATCCGTTTACATTGAAATGCTGGGAATTTAAAGGATGGCTTATTTATACTTTGCCGGTTACATCGGTATTGCTCAAGCATACCTACTACAACTTTCAAGGTTAGAGTAGCTTAACATGTTGGGGATGTTAATATATTGACAGGCCCGTTAAATGTTAAAAATCTTTGGCTCCACGCGTAATCAAAGGTACTTTTGCGTGCGAGGAAAGAAGTGATTTTTCAATTTCAAGATGCCTGTTAGCCGTGAGTTTCACTTTGCGTACATAAATATAGGTCTCCAACAATTTGAAAATTGGGGATGGTGGAGTACTCGTAGCACCGCTTTTAGTGCGTACTTTCAATGCAAACTGGGGAGCAGCCCTAGTCAATTTCAACTTAAGTTCCACCCCTGGGAGTAGAAGTCGCTCCTGATTAAGTAGATCCCCCATTAATCGACCGTAAAACTCGTATGTGTTATTTGGAGATTTCGCAGCTCTGTCAATATGCTTATCTACATCTTTAAAGCTGTAGAACCCACAGGATTGCAGGTGGGATTGTTTCGCATCTTCACTAAAGTTTAAAAGATTGTTGAATGATAGCATTTTAGGAGATTACAGGCAGTAGCTGAATTAACCAGTGTTTCATTAAGAAATAATATCCAGCTGAGCTAGAAAGCGAGTATACAAGAAGTCTCTCAGTGTAAAACGACATGCTCATCGGAGGTAGTAGGTCGCCTTCTTTTCTTTGATAAAAGTTTTCATTTCAAGTAATAAAAATGGAATGCTCGACAGGGATCACGATAGATAAAAAGTCCACCCGCCAGATTCACATATAAACTACTAAAAGTCGCAATCGACTGTTGGTATCGACTGAGTAGGATTGATAGACACGTAAATTGCTACATTAAAGCAGTACTAAATTGAAGTTGGCGGAACAACTTAAAAAGATTAATTCTAGATATTTACAACAGCCATGAGATAATGCCACTGGTAAGAAAAGATCTTCGAGCCAAAAAGCTATTCCTAAGAAATGAAAATACGAAGATTAAATACAACCCCTCTTATTATTACTTTCCCATTAGATAAGGAATATATTAATTCTGATATGGGTCCCTCAGTATCCATTGAAACCTTTGGGCGAAGATAAGAAAGTGTTTTATCGAAATCGATCGTGCAAAGAACCATATGCTATATTTACTGTGAGCCATCATGACTCAGAGATTCAACCGTTTCATTCTATAGCAGGACATTGATACAGTGGGAGAAATTCTTCGGTCTAGTGGGTTTCAATATTGTTTATGAAAAGAAGAGCCAGAAGGTAAGATAGAATTTTACACGATGTACTAACTACCGTACAAACAATGATAAGTAACCAAAAGGATAATTTATGAAACAGATAGAGAAAGAACTACTTAAATAGTATGATTATCAGGCCGAACACCTTCATTTCGCAGATGCAGATAAATCCATCGGGCCAGTTTATTCAGAACAAAATGGTATCAGTCAGAGTGTGAAGAGGAAACCTAAACAACTCACTATCGAGTTTTCAAAGAAGCAAAACATAATCAGAATGGATGTAAGAGTATGGAGAGCGTATAACTCGTGTACATTTAAACGTACCCGGTACGGTTTCTTTATTACAGGAATACAACAGTTGAAGTATATGACCGAGATTCGCAAGAGGGTGTTATTACAGAGTGTAAGGGCAGAAATGTTGAGTAATCACGTAAATACGGCACATTATATGTTGTATGAGGAATACTACACATTTAAGAAAATGCTTACGGATAACTCTGAAGATATTATTGAATACTTCTTGAGATCAATAGACATGTATAAATTTATTTCAATGTTTAAAAAACAATGGTGTGATTCTATTTACACTGACGGACCAGAAAATAAACATAACATGATTTCTATACGTGATCTTTTCACATATATATTAGGAGATGGCGTGCATGTACTAAGAGAATACCTAATGGAAAACGATCTGAGCGAGTGGCATATTTGTAAAGCTTTCGAAAGAGTAAGTTTGAAATAAGCGTAGAATGAACCTTTAGGGTAACGCAGAAATATATTTAAAAGGAAATCTGTGTATACTACATCCTTACTGAACTAACAGATGTCAATCATGGAGGACGTGCATAAATTCATGTTCCGTACACCTGCGACATGTCTTATAGCCGGTCCAACGGGGTGCGGAAAAACATTTGCAATACTAAAATTATTAAGTGAATTAGAGATATTTGAAGAGCGACCTGTGAAAATAATATGGTGTTATAACGTATTTCAGGCAAAGTTTAACGAATATAAAAACCTTATTCATTTCCATGAAGGCATCTATGACGTAAAATCGTTAGAGAACATAAAAAGGACATAAGGTTATAATACTGGACGATCTCATGCATAAGGTGAATATTGATGTAGCCGAAAAATTTACAGTTTCATTTCTATCAATCAATATCTCGGGATTCTTCATAACCAGAACATTTCACCAAAGCGAAGGCATTCCGTATCTCACTTGAATACTCAGTATTTGATTCTTTTCGGACAGAGACGCGCATGAGTCAGATCAATGTGCTAGCCAGTCAAATGTTCCCCCCTTCAAAGGAAGAGTTCGTAAAAGTATATAAGAGGTTACTTCGCATCCCCACGGTTATTTTGATGTGCGAATCCCCTAAAAAACACATACAGAGTGCTTGCTCCGCACCAACATTCTACCTTCCGAAATCGAAACTGTTTATATTCCTGAGTAATGAGGATAAAGAAATATTTACCGTTGATGAAAAATTATAAGAAACTTAGTAAAAAAGAAAAAGAGAAATTACTAAAAAACACTGCATTTGTAAACTGTATCTGTGAGATCTGTTTAAATATGGTAAAACATGTCATACCATTGAAAACTGGTCAGAAGAAGTTACGTCGTCACAGCAACATCATTCGTAAACTTGTCCGTAAAGTTAAGACGAATAGATTTAAAGCATAAAAAGAAAACTGTTTACAACAGGGAGGCGGAGTTTTCCTTCCATTACTCTTCTCCGTAGTTGGTCCTTTGTTGTCTAAACTGTTAACAGGGAATCACGCGTAAGAATGAAGAAGGCTGTAGTAATCCCCTTCGAACAATATACAAAGTTACAGGATAATTCTCTGGTTATTCCTCAACCACTACCCGAAACACTTCTTGATCCTCGCATTGAACAGGTACGTATTTTTGAAAAGGAATTAGCAGATATATTAACTTCAAAAGTTAATGTAGACGAGAAAAGGTTGAAATATCAGGAAATATTACAAAAATTATTAGAAGTCAAAGACAAGTATACAGGAATGCATCCTGTTTCAAATGAAGTTTCACAACGCGACTATGAAAGAAAGGATTTTAAAAAGGTTTTAGAAAACAGCTTACCACCTACTGAAGAATAAAGGAAACGCATTATATGATACTTTAAAAGATCAGTTAAATTGGAACGAATTAGGCCAGATTGTAATTAATGAGCAGCCATTGCATGGCTCAAATATAGTAGACTTGGTCTCAGACTTAATTCGAGACTGGAAAAAGAAGCCTATACCAGGTTGGGATGCCATTAAACGTGAACTACAGGGCATTAATTTCCCTAGGAGCTTAATTAATAATAAGCAAAGGCTACAGGATTTGGAAAATCATTATCAGCCATCGGTATCCGATCCTGTAGGTCCTAATGAAAGGCCTTACAAGGGAATATTACACCGTAAGAGCAAAACAATAAGTAGTCTTCAAGTAATAAGAAAAAAGCGAAATGAATTAGCGCGAAACTGGCTAAGAATGTAATATACATTACGTCATTTGATTACAACTGATTCACTCTCATCATAAAATATTCAGAAACCGCTTTGGACAGGAATATACAAGAATACACAGGAACATTCTTGTATATACAAGAACGAGGTTAACGCAATTAGGCCTAAAAGTGTAACTCCACCTCTTATGTTTCACCATCATATCTCTTAAGCCTAATCAGATGATTGGTTGAGTGAACGTAAGACAGTAATCGGGGGGCGGAGCTAAATAAGCTCCGCCCACCTCTTATTCATGTATATAAACCCTGCGCGTGCTCTGGCAAACCATATATATTTGTATTCCTTCCTTCCAGTGGTTAGTAGTTGTGTTACGAACGAAATGACGTGCTTAGTTAGAAATACCACGATCAGGGAGCTAACGTCTTGGTCTGTGGTCCATCAGCATTGCGCTGTCATCCTTCGTTTTAGAAGAAGATCATCAGGGGACCGATACATTACATGCTTAGCCCCCCTCCCAGCTTATAACAAACCTTTATTCATCTCTGTAGAAAGTCTCGCCATCATCATGGAAGCTGTCTCGGATTGGGCTTCCAAAGACTATATGAACCTCAGCGTGGTAAATGAATGGGGGCTGGCTATATCACAAGGTGGGTCTGAAGATCACAAGCGTTTAACCCTGGTTTTTTCCTTACATGAAAACATTCCGAGGGTACATATAGGCTGTTGGCTTCGACGTAATGCGTCATCTGTTTTCTCACCAAGTGCACATGCCGTAACAATAAGTGGTAAAGAAGACATCGAGTTGTTCCTAAAGATGAACGAAGAATTCCTACATAGATTAGAAGATACGAATACACTGGAAGACCTCATAAACACCGGATTTCGAATAGTTTATAATACATACAGTGACAGTTTTATGTTTAACTCTAACAACGTCACTAAGATGATAGAGGTCGTTGACCTTAATCGTTTTACTACTGTATGGAATGAGGAAATGAGTGGCGACCGATATAAAAATCATACTCTAAAGATTTCGGCGGCTGAAATGTATATGTTCATTACAGGAGATGGAAGAGTAGGATTAGAATCACACGTTGAAACGACGCAAGCAATTCTCGATGCATTAAAGTAATATATTCAAATAAACCAAATTATTATTATTACTGTAAATATTACTGCTTCTGTGTAAATATTATCGTAGCAGTGTAAATAAAATGTTTTTATATTTTTACATTTCCTTATCCTTTTTATTTTTGGGATTGTGTGTATATATATTTATTTTTATTATTTTATTATTTAAATTTATTTTATTTATTTTATTTTTATTATATTTAATTTTATTTATTTTTATTTTTATTTATTTTTATTTTTATTTTATTTAATTTTATTTATTTTATTATATTATTTATTTTTATTTAATTTATATATATAAGTAGATATATATATTATGATATTTATTGTTAATTTATTATTTAATTTTTTATATTAGTTTATTTATTTATTATTTTATTTATTTATTTATCTTTTTATTTATTGATTAATTTTATTGTTCTTATTTATTTTTATTATTTATATTTTATATATTTTTATTATTTTTCTAATAAACCTATTGATATATATAGAATATATATAATACATAAGATACATTCATGATATTTATATATTATATTTATTTTTATTTTTATATTATATATATATATATATATATATATGGTGTTTACACATTGATCAGTAGCTAGCATGGACGCAAAGGAGGTAGTTGATAAACATTACTTCAACCTGAGGGAACCAAATAGTTTTGGGGGTTTCACTAGATTCTCATTAAGATATCCTGATATTGAGAAAAAAGAGCTAAAAAAATATCTAGAGGGGAAGAGGCTTTACTCTACTGAACCTGTAACGAAGAAATTTCCTACCCGGAAAACCATAGGCTCTCAGGTCGGTAGTGTGTGGCAATAGATTAACGGAGATGATTAAATATAGTTCTTATAATGACGGGTTTCAATACGTACTTTTTACTATTGACGTATACTCTAGATACCTATGGTTGAAACCCTTAAAAGATAAAAGGTCAGCTACAGTAGCCAGAGCAGTACTTGAAATTATAAAGGACGACCGGAGAACACCTAAATCATTTGTGGACAGATTCGGAATGGAGTTCAAAGGAGGATTGTCAGAGTTACTCTGGGAGTATGGTATAAGCTATTACAATACATTTTCCGTAAAAAAACAAAGCTGCTATAGTTGAAAGAGTACAGCGTACTATTAAAGAACGCATGCAATAGGTATTTACTTAAAAGATGAATACTTTTAAATATATTGAAATGCTGGACGATCTGGCTTATTCTTATAACAGGTCTTACATAGAACTATAAAGTCAACTCCTTTAGAAATGTCAAAAACGAGAGGTTGTGCACATCTAGGTTACGAAAAAGAAACAAAATAAAAGAAATTCAGGAATAAAGGCTAAACGATTATTAAGAGTACTCACCGGTCCGAAGAAAGATCAGAAAGGGGTTATGACAGCCGGTTGGACTACGGAAGTTTTTTAAAGTTCACAATATTCGAGACTTCCGTAGTGATGGTTTAAAGTTATATTATCTGGAGGATTTAAATGGGGAAAGATAAGGGGATTTTTAAACAAGAAAGACAAAAAGTAAGGTTTCAATCCTGCAACTCGACGATAGAAAATTGAAAAATATTACTACTAGAGCAAAGGGGAAAAAATAAAACAGGTACTGGTAAAATTGGATGGGATATCCTGCTAAGTTTTATACTTATATAAACGCAGTGAAGTTTAGAATCATAATCAGTTGATATTATAATCATGGAGAGGTTAGATCACTTTTATTTAACTCTACCATTTCGTCAGCCTCCCTGAGATTGTACATCCTGGAAGAATCTCGCTTGATTTCACAACTGGACTAGTAACCATGTTACATTGAACGACCAGGGAGAAGTGGGATTATGTGAAATGATATTAAATACAGACATAGAAAATTTACCATCGAATCTATTCTGGATGAAGGTGTACAGAAGTGTAGAATGTGTTGAAACTATATTACAAGTGGAAGGTACTCGTTTTCTGAAAAGGACTACAATTGCCAAAAAGGTAAATACGGCGACATTTGCTACAAAAGAATACTTCATTGAAGAATTTGCTCTGCGAAGAGCTTATTTTAATTCAGTACCTGCTATTTTCAGTCATTTAAACGACCTCTTTGATATGAGTATTATGTGTAGGATTTGCTATTACAATACTGATATTGCGAACAGATGCAAGATTAACGTAATAATATCTTTTAAGATCAAAAGCAAGTGTAACGCTGCGAGACCGTGGCACGTTTTTTCTTCGAGCGATCACGCATGGCAGAGAAAAATATTCGGTAAAAAGGTATGTATGGTGAGCTGGATAACTTCATGACATCCCTACTAGCTGAAGAGGGTGTATACTTTCTGTGGAGAATAAACCCTTAACCTTGGCGATGAGCAAAAGATGACGCGACCGAAGTACTGCATTATACATGTACCCCCTCCGAAATGCTCATCCGCCCTGGTCTAGCGTACGTTTATACAGATGTTGTTTCCCATCAATATGTGGGTAACATTTCAGCTCCCCTGTTACGTGTGGTACACCTTACTGCTAAGGTAATCACCTTTCCGAATGTTCATTATCTACCTCTAAGTAAATCCGAAATTAGCTCCATACGAATATACATTAAAGACGTGGGGGAATGCCTTCCGTTTTACACCTGGAAGTCTAATTTGTAAATGCATGTAAGGGAGAAAAAGATATTACCTGACTATATACTGAATGGTGTTAGATCCAAAACTTGAGAGAGGCTTACACCTATTTAAGCGTGCATAGTCGGTTACACTCATGCAATAACTATCTATGCCTAACGGCAAGGTTAGATTGGAAAGAAAACCTCTAAGTTTGTTGAACATGAAGGTTGAGAGGTACTTCGTTGGCTCTAGAATCCAACGCGGGTATGGCGTATCTGAATTTTTTGCCCGGCTCTTGAAGACGGTGCCATGCCTTCGGTTGAAACGCAGCAGGTAGCTATTTAGGTAAAAAGCTTGTTAAAGGCAGGATATAGGACTTTGCACGAATATCGCCCAACGGGAGGATGCCAAAGTTATCCCTTAAAGACGGTAGACTAAGCAGACGCTTCCGGACGTTATGTTAAAATGACGGTTAAACGCAAATCAGGAAAAAAATGACTTGGTCAGGCTGAAGAGAAGAAAAAGGTCAAGGTCAGGCAGTCAAGGCCAAAAAGTTTGAAAAACAGTCCCCTACCAAAACAAAGAAAAAGAGAGTCGCCAGCGACGAACTTCTTACTGGATATGTTACGAAAAGATGACGAATAGAGAAGCTTAAGATACGTAAAAAACGCAAAAGAAAAACACAGAAACGTAAAAAAATTCAAAGGGATTTTTCATTAATAATAAAAAATATAATAAATAATTTAATTACAATGAAACCTTAACGTTTCCGATACAATCATACTCGTCGCAGTTATGTGAACTCTATGCCATTTACTTTTTACAAGGATTACTTAAAAAGCGTCCTCTTGAAGATCTCGTTAATGTATTCTCAGCGAGAAATCTCGTACTCAATGATTTTATTATTGTTCATGAAATTCTAAAATGATGTAATTTTACTCAATAAAAGAATATTTTTATAATTGCGTTTCAGTGTATAATTCCTTGGCTTATTCCATTTATTTTAAAAAGAAAACTATAGCGCATAATAATATTTACGGTATATATATATATATATATATAAATATATATATATATATATATAAATTATATATAAGATA
>JABUQX010059040.1:45000-57500 GCA_015478945.1 Trachelipus rathkii | reverse complement strand
TTCTGCTAAAGCTGAATTCTTTGTTAAGCTTTTCTCTTTAATTCCATTCTACACGATTCTGGAGCTATTCTTCCTCTCCACCTCCCACTAACATGAAGATGTTATTTCTGCTCTCTCTGACATGAAAACATTAACATTAAGATGAGAAAAGGTTGTCAAAACTTGTACCTCTTTACTTGGATCTTACCTTGGCACAAAATTACGCCTATGCCTATCAACTTCAACGTTTCCCTTCTACTGGAAGCCTGCACCCACTCACCCTCTGTTGAAGAAGAGGAACCCCAGTCAACTATACAACTAGGGTAATATGGCTTTAGCCTCTCTTCTTTCTAAAGTTTTCGAATCTATTCTTCATAGGAAGATTTAAAAATCTTAATCTTCTAATCTTATCTCTAAATACTAGTATTGCTTCTGTAAGGAACGCTCGAGTGGTGATCTTTCTATCCCTTCTCTCTGATTCTTGATTCTCTGCTCTTTCTCACTTCGGTGAATTCTTTGCCATGGCGTTAGACATATCGAAGGCTTTCTATAATATATAGAACAAAGCTAGAATCTCTAAACTTGCCTCTTTCGATATCTACCCTTCTCTTTGTAACCTTATCTCGATTTCCTTTCAGTCGATTTATGAGTGCTGTTATAGAGATCCACCATTTATTCTTTAAATCTATCAATAAATGTTGATTCTCAGAATTTTGTTCTTTCCCGAACTTTTTTTTATATTTTGCATTAATGATCTATCTGTTACTTTGTCTCTTATCAACACTTAGACCGATATTTCCACTCTTCATTATTCATTTCAATTTGAAAGCAACCCAATCATAGCAAATAGATGATGTTAGGAGAATGGCCTTGGAGTTGCTGATCTCTGATCTTTCTCGTGCCTATAGTTGGGTTAAAGAAAACATGGTTGTTTTCAATGCTTCAATAACTCAGTTTCTTCATCTATATAATTGACATAACTTCCCACACAACTATATCTTTAAAACCCAGACAACTCTAACCTTCTTCTAATCTTAATACTTTTGGTATTTTCTTTCCTCGTGATCTTTCAGAGAAGGATCACATTATCTTCTTTCTAACAAGCTTCTAAGAAAATGAGTATTCTGAGACGCCTTCGGAACTACTTCTCACTTGTATGGAGTATGCGTCAGATGTATGGGGTGCCTTCACACATACTGGCTTATTTGATAAAGTGTAGTCAAGGGTTTGTCGACTTGTCAACTCTCCTACTCTCGCTGACTCTCCATTCTTTTAAGCCGTCAAACTGTTGCATCTTTCTCCTTATACTATTGCTATTAGAATGGACATTCCTCTTCTGAACTTATCAGTCATGTCATCCTTTTTTGAGGAGAGCTAGATCGACTCGTCTATTGCACAGTCTCAACCTTTCTCTGCCCAACAGCCTGACCCAAGCGTAAATGCTATGCTCAGTCTTAAATGTACTATACTGGAACACACTCACTTTCTCTATTTTACCAACTTCATTTGATTGGCACAATTTTAGGAGCCGCTGATCGAAGCATGTCAGCCTTTAATCTTTCCCTGGTTTACAATTTTTCCCAATCTTCAGTTGAATTTGGTAAGCCTCTGACCTTTGCCCGCATATATATATATATATATATATATATATATATATATATATATATATATATATATATATATATATATATATATATATATATATATATATATATATATATATATATATATGGTCAAAATAATTTCTACCGTACTATTAACACATTGTTTTCATTAAATTGTTAAACAACTATTTCAAACTAAGAAAAAATATAAATTTAAAGAGTACGGTTAATTTGTAATGTATTTAAAGATTTGGGGAAGATAAACTGTTTGAAGTATTCCTCTATCTCAAGTATAACATTGGAACTATATATATATAATCTCTAAAAATGAGGAATTTTCTAACAAAAGAAATGATTAAAAGTTACTAGTTTTTATTATTGTAATCGGATATTGATGATATATTTTTAAAAGTGTTAAATAATATTTTCCTCCCATTTATTTACTAAATTAGTATGTATTAGCTATATGGTTTCATTTAAAACACTTTTTATTACTTTTTATTAGAAAAAGTGAAAAACCAAAACAAAGAAAAACATAAAAAGAAAAAAGCAATAGTTTTATTTGGTTTATAAAGAACATTTTTGGTGGTTTAAACCAACTAAAAAACAATTGTTTATTTTTATTTATTTATTTTTTTTTTTTTTTTTTATTTTTTTTTTAAATAAAAAAGTAAGTAAAAAGTACTCAAAATAAAAGCAAATATCTAATATATATCCTAATTATATATTTAGAGAGTAAATAAATGGGAGGAAAACATGTTCCTGACTTTAGCAGTAGAGTACATGTAATATTAAAGATATCAATTAAGTCTGGGTCAGAGAGTTGAGCGGAGAATGGATGAGACTGTCCGAAATACGAGTCGTAGGAACTCTCCTCAAAGAAGGAGTTTCATGCCTGGAAAATTCAGAAAAACAATGTCAATTGTAATAACAATATAATAAGGAGAGTGATGCAACAGTTCGACGGCTAGAAAGATTGAAGAGAGTTAGCTAGAGTAGGAGAGTTAAGGAGTCGACAAACTCTACCTAGGCTACACTTTATCAAGGAGAGCAATATGTGTGGAACAGCAACAGAAATATTACACATACTCTAAAGTCTAAACAAGAGCGAACAACGCCCTTATGTAGAGCTAACAACTGGGATGTTGAGAAGTTCCGAAGGGGCCTCGGAATTCTGTTAGAGAGAACATAATGTGATCCTTCAATCAAAAATCACAAGGAAAGAAAATATCAAAAATATTAAGAACAGAAGACGGTTAGAGTTGTGTTTTCATAGAAGATATTATAGTTGTGGGAAAGATTGTCAAGTAGATAGATGAAGAAGCTGAGTTATTGAGGAATTAATTAACCATGTTTACTTTAACTTTTTAACTACAGGTATCCAGAAAACTCAAAATCTTGTTCCTTCAGGTTATCTCTTTAGTATCATTTTTTTCTGTTTAGCAGGTCGTCTTTCAAATTGGAATGAATGATGGAGTTATCAGCCTAAGAGTGGAGAGAAGAAACGGTAACAGAAAGATCATTGAGGCAAAATAGAAGCAAAAGAGTTTTGAATAGAAAGTCTGAGAACACCACTATGGAGTATTTAAAGGATGAGTGGTGGCAGTCAACAAAACACTGAAGGAATAACGACTGGAGGAAATCAAGGGAAGATTATAAAGAGAAGGATTAATACCGAAAGTGAGAAGTTAAGGTTTTGAAACTTTGTGCCAGAGTTTATCGAAAGCCTTCGATAATGTCTCAACTCCATGAAAGATTTCACCAATGCGAAGAGCAGAGAACCAAAAATTCGGAGAGAAGGGAAGATCACCAGTTGAACGTCTTACAAACCATACATGCAATGAGAATAAATTAGAAGATTTAGATGTTTCTAAATCTTCTTTTTAAGAATAGATTCGAAAACTTTAAGAATAACAGAGGTTAAAGCGATAGGACGATAGTTGGATTGTTGACTGGAATCCTGCTTCTTCAGTACATGCTTAATGAATGCATTCTTTCAGCAGGAGGGAAAAGGTTGAAGTTTACAGGCAGTGAGGTAACAGGTTACCACGGCATGGTGCAAGTTCAGAAACACAAGTTTTGAAAACCACTGGAGGGAAGGGATAACTTCAGCACTCTCCGCCTCCTTATAGTGTTAAGCTCAGAGAATACAGAAATAACATCTTAGTGAGTTGAAAGTAGGGGGAAAGGAGGAATAGCTCTGGAACGGTCTAGAGTGAAATTAGAGGTTTGAGCAAACAGTTCAGCTGTAGCAGAGGCTAAGACAGCAGTATTAAGGGCTGGATTTAGGTAAGGAAGGAGGGAGGAAGGAAGCAAAGTTGGAGTTGACATTTTTAAAATTACAAAATTTCATAAAGAGGATGAGGTAAAAGAACCAGGTAGATTAATGCAATTTCTACGAAGAAAATTTTTTCGAGTCTTGAAGAGCTAATTTTTTTGCCAATCTGGGATGAAATGTATAAGAGAACAAGTTTCTGGATTTAAAGACAACGATAATTTCTGATAAACCAAGATTTATCAGTAGTAGTTCAAGGAAGTATAGAGAATGGAATGTTGCGCATCCACATTAATATATATATATATATATATATATATATATATATATATATATATATATATATATATATATATATATATATATATATATATATATATATATATATATATATATATATATATATATATATAATAATAATAATAATAATAATAATCTCAAATATGTTTTTTATAGAAGTGAAAATAAATTTTTTAAATTAAATTGTTGTTTTTGAGTGCTCAATATAAATATTTTTGCTCAAAAACTTATAAGAACATTAATATTGATGATGAAAACACTATAGAATAAAAAAATATATATGGATTTTAAAGGTAAAATCATCAATTAAAACAAAAAAAAAAATTGGTTTTATGAAAAAACCATTGGTTTTTGTTTTTTTCAAATAAAGCATGTTTTTTCCACCCTGAAATCATGCACTAGTTTAAGATAAATGATTTAAGTCAAACAACCCTGGTGACAGGTATATCGTACTTACTTACATATGTTAGAAAAGTTTTTATGTGCAATTATGAATTTATAAAATCAGGTAAATTTTTTTATATCTCTGATGGAGCACATTCCTACTCAACTGAAAACATAAGGACAAAATATACAGAAATGCATCAAAAACACCAAGAAGGCATCAAATACATCAATAAACAGAGGAAGACTTGATTTATACAAAAAAAAAAAAAAAAAAATAACAAAGAAAAATATATATATATATATATATATATATATACTATATATATATATATATATATATATATATATATATATATATATATAACTAATAAATATAATATATAATATATATATATATATATATATATATATATATATAACCCTGCTCATGAATTTAGGACTTTCATCGACGATACATTTATGATATTGATATATCGATATATCGAAATAATAATGAATTAATATTCTTGTGCCATTCATTTGTATGAATGGCAGACGGACATTTGTCTACGAATGGCTCCACATCCCGTACCCCCGACCCGTGAATGCTGGTAAGTTAACTATCTCACTGTATATTAATAAATAATTATCGAAAAATAATATTAGAAATACCGATATTTCGGTATGTTGATATTCAAAGATAGCGACCTTTACGCACGTTAATATTAATTAAGATATATTTATCTATCTAGTGCACAAAAGTTTTTTGCGGTTTATCAGGCCCTTTTTGAACGCATTTCGGTATATTTTGTCTTTATGGTTTTAATAGAGTAGGATTAATAAGTGTTCCATCGGGATTAAAAAAATAACCCAAAATTATTTTCTATCAACATCTCACACTATTCAAGACCGATTTCAATTTTTTTTTAAATGATACTGTTCTATTGCAATGGATTAGAAGAAAGAGGACAATTAAATAGATATCTCGCTCATGATTATCTAATTTCTTTAAGTTTTTATCTATAAGGTTATGTTGTATTTTGTATCCAAAGTTTTCGATAACTGACAAACTTGTGGAAATTAAAACAAGGTTTTCAAGAAATTGTTTCAAGTGCTCTACCTTAAAACATTAGGAAATATCAGAAGTGCAGTAGTTATATCGACTATAACAGGTAATGCAATTATTTATGCAGAGTTTTGCTACTGACCTTAAATTAAACTTGTATCGTGGTTCATAATCATTTAAATAATGTTTGTGTGTTTGTCTGAACACTTTTGATCAAATGCTTCAATGCAATATAATAGTGCCAGTTTATCGTTATCGGACGAAATTAGTTATCTGTGTATCATTGGTAACCAAATATATATATATATATATATATATATATATATATATATATATATATATATATATATATATATATATATATACCTGCCTCTCACTACTCATGCTATCTTTCAATAACTAATATATATAAATTGCCTTCAATATTATTTCTATGATTACAGTGATCAGCGAATATTTTTCTTCTTCTTTTATTAACAACAAACAAGCTGAAAGTCCAAAAAAGAAGGAAATACAAAAAAATAACCAGGAAAAGAACATCTTTGTATCAACATATCGTTTTGTGTGCTAAGATTTTTGTTTAAGTTTGTGGTCCGATAGGAGAATATAACATAAATTGAAAATATCTATAAACAATGAAACTTAGATTCCAAACTATTGAAGTATGTTGATATTAATTTATAATGCTCTTAGCGATTTGGTTTATATTCGCAATTATTCTGCATAATAATTTATAGGGTAACTAAAATGACGAGTGATTAGCGCTAGCATTATGTATCATAAAAAGTGGAACCAAATCAACATTTTTACCTAATATATATATATATATATATATATATATCTTTCATATATATATATATATATATATATATATATGCTGCTATATATATATATAACTACCACACCCTACCATATGCTATACCTACCACTGCTACTTATATATGAGAGAGAGAGGAGAGAGAGAGAGAGAGAGAGAGAGAGAGAGAGAGAGAGAGAGAGAGCCGCTGTTGTGTGAGCTATCTTTGTATTATTTTTCTATGTTCTTTTATGATCTGAAGAACAAAAAAAATAAATACGTCGATAAATAAGAAATAAAAAAATAAAAACAGAAATAAACATTATAATCTTTTTGCAATCAATATTAATGAAAACATTAATTTCGTATAATGCCTTACGTATCACTTTTATCTAATAAATCATACTTTTAGTTTGTATTTGCGATAAATTTATTGACTTTCAAATTCTCTATTTATCTTCCCTTTAAGTAAATGCGTTTCCTAAGATCGTATGTACATTGTAAACCCTTGTAAACGTAATCAGTTTTCATATTAAATCTTTTGTTATTGCATATTTATGTTAAAAAACATTAGTTTAAAAAATTTTTTTTTTTCGTTAAAAAATTCTTAATTCTTAATTTCAAGTGGAAAAAATGGCTACCTGTGTGTCAAAAATCATTTAAAATCAATGAAAGAAGCAGAGACATAGCTGGCCACTTGACAAAAACCCATTTGAATGTTATCGAAAACACTGCTCCGTTGTTCTTATTATAACTGATGATACTTGATCAGTATCAAAAACAAAAAAACGTCTCTGCGCGCTAAAAGATTCATACAAATGTCTCCTCACATCACAGATTACAGAATGACTATCTTAATGCGTCTTAAGGATACATTTCAATTATATTAGTCTGAAGAATAAAGGAGAGTTGAAGAAAAAGGTTACAGAGGAAATAGTAATAATACTCCTTAAACGTACTATTTAAACAATTTATTACGTTTCATAATGGTTCGGATATCTTTATGTTTATTTCAGAAATGTACGTGAAATTCAATTTAGGGAACAGTTAAACCTACTTTACTTGTATACATAAAAGAGCGCAATTTAACGGGGACTCGACTCAAGCTGAACAAACAGACTGACATATTTGAAAGAATATATATATATATATATATATATATATATATATATATATATATATATATATATATATATATATATATATATATATATATATATATATATATATATATATATATATATTATAGGATTAAGAATTGCAAAAATGGAATTTGATCTTAAATTTGGGGAGAAGCGAAGTTTTTCGTCCCTTTCTATTTTAATTTTATTTTAAAATTATTTTATTTCAGTTTATATATATATATATATATATATATATATATATATATATATATATATATATATATATATATATATATATATATATATATATATATATATATATATATATATATATATATATATATATATTATATATTTCTTTCTATTTCTGAAATTCTGAACGTGCTTCATACACAAAAGTAGCTAATGTACGGCAAAGTTTTGCTGCAGCTTTTCTAAGTCCCCAATTATACTAGCGCTTAAAACGCTGCGTTGTTTTTGAATAGGTCAATGAGTGCGTTTTAAACGCTCAGATAGATTGAACAATGTGCTGCTCATTGACCTATTTAAATTAAAATATTAAATATTAAATAACATTAATATTAATTAATATTAAAATAAAAAAATTGTCGAAATTGGAAAGTTGCTCTAAAATTTTTACTTTTACTTTCATCCGATTTTTATGGAAGTATCAAAGTAAATAAAGCTGGACGAGTTACAGAACTTTTATTTTGGGCATTATTTGATATACCCAAACATATGATCTCTGGACACGCCATGCCCAGTTGGTATAGTCGGCAAAATTGATGTGACCAGTGGTCAAATGGTTGCATACATAGAAAATTACTCTTAAATAAAAGATGTGTAATTTGTTTAATTTTGAGAGAGAGAGAGAGAGAGAGAGAGAGAGAGAGAGAGAGAGAGAGAGAGAGAGAGAGAGAGAGAGAGAGAGAGAGAGAGATTTTAAAATTTCTTTTCATCATATGAACAGTAAAAAAATGAAGCCAATTTTTTAAATTTTGTAAAATTTTCGATTCTTTGGAAGATAATATGAAAAAAATTGACATCGAGAACTTTTATTATTATTCGATATTATTTTAAGGTAGGCATAAAACTAAAATTTTACTTAAATGTTGTGAATTTTGTTTCGTTACTGAGATACTCAAAATTGACAATTTGAATTGGGATCAGATGAAATTACGTTAGTTATAGAGAAAAACTCACCATATTATATCTACTCCGAAAATTTCAAAAAAAATTAATGAAATAGGGGGAAAAAAATTTAGCAACTTTTTGATTTCAATGATTTTTTTTAAGCTTATTAACATTGAAATTGTCAAAAAATAACATTTCCACTATCCTATCTCTTCTATAACTCTTATTTTCCAACTTCTTATTTTATTTCATTTTTCTATCGTTCTCTTTGTCTTCCCTCATTCTTACAATCTTACTTTCAAAATGTTTAAGTTAAAGTACTCTTTCACTGCAGACGCGTTTTAAAATTCAGAAACTAGTCAGCACATTCGTTGCTCACAAGCACTATGTAGTGTGAAGATAGTGGATCTCTAACCTATCACACACCTTCGGTTAGGACTGGCCCAGCTAGTAAACTCCTATTTTACTACAAACTGCTGAGCATTGCTGTGCACATTAAGAATTATGAAGATAGTATTAATATTTTCCTCAGCACATCGCATTTGAAATAGACTTTACATCGTTTTTTTTCCCTATCATCCAATTTGCTATTTTTGAAGAATATTCTTTTTTTTTCTCAACAATTGTTTTAAGCTGATATCACTCATGGGAACCACAATATTCATGGGGAAGATATAAAATGAAAACCTCGCACATTCTCACACTTAATCTAAATCTTCAATGAGAGTACAACCATCAAGCTTTGAAGTAAGTGAGAGTAAGAAATACAGAATTTAAAAGAATTGCACAAGACAGACGTGGTTAAGAAATAGGTATCATAACGAGTAAGCCTCGAGTTGCCAATCTCTGAATAAAATCTCTTGTGAAGAAGCCGTTCTCCCTTTGATGGGATGGCATCTCAAAGGAGGTGAATTGAGAGTGATCATCTCACTCGATCTCCGTAGTTTAAATTCCAAATGTATCCATTATATTTTAAAAGCTTCTTTCTACCTGCTATATCAAATGTCTTTTCCAAGTTCATGACACTATCATAAAGATTCTGTTTCGAACAAAACGTATCACACAATAATTTCGGGATACTTTGTCAACGACAGCTCCTCACCTCCAGAGATCTCCTCTTTCAATTTCTTATTTGTTAATACATGATGAAGCTTTCACGCTTTGTAATATATTTTTGCCATACACATTTCACACTACATTCAACAAATTTATTCCCCTGTAATTTGGTCATTCACATTAAAATAAAATCTTTCCAACTTTGGAGAACTTGTCCGCTCTTCCAACACAAAGTACAAAGTAAATAATTATATATATACCGTATATATATATATATATATATATATATATATATATATATATATATATATATATATATATATATATATATATATATATATATATATATATATATATATAATATATATATATATATAGAAATATATATATTTATTATATATGTATATATATATATATATATATATATATATATATATATATATATATATATATATATATATATATATATATATATATATATATATATATATATATATTTTTTTATTTATATTTATATTTATATATATATATATATATATATATATATATTTTTATAATATATATATATATATAATAATAATAATAACTAATAATATATATATATATGTATATATATATATATAATATAAGGATCGACAAAGATACCTAAATGAGTAATGATGGTAAACCAAACATTTCATTTAGCCATCTTTCTTAATATAATATATAATATAATAATATATATATATATATATATATAATATATATGATATAGATAATATATATATAGCTATATATATTTATATATCATTATATATATATATATATATATATATCATTTGTTGTTTTTATTTATCCCTCTGTAAAAATGAAGATCAAATTAAAAAAAAATGTGTCCGATATATTTAGAAACAAATCATTCAGTTTATTATTTAATTTCTTTTAAATAAAGAAACATAAAAATCAAAACAAAAGTAAACCTAACTTTAAACATAGAGAAAAGCATCTTTTATCAATTGGTTTAATGTTTTTTTTTCGTATTACATTATCTATTTTAATTTGAATAAGAACATTAAAATGATAAAATTATTCTCAAAGGAAATATTAAAATCGTTGAGAGAGCCCACCAGAAAAAATTAATTTTTAATGCTTATAATTTGAGTCATGAATAATAATAATAATAATAATAATAATAATAATAATAATAATAATAATAATAATAATAATAATAATAATAATAATAATAATAATAATAATAATAATAATAATAATAATAATAATAATAATAATAATAATAATAATAATAATAATAATAATAATAATAACAATAATAATAATAATAATAATAATAATAATAATAATAATAATAATAATAATAATAATAATAATAATAATAATAATAATAATAATAATAATAATAATAATAATAATAATAATAATAATAATAATAATAATAATAATAATAATAATAATAATAATAATAATAATAACAACGAAATAGGAAATAAAATCCCAGAGAAACCAAAAACAAATTTCCATTTTTGGAGATGTTTATATTTTTATTTCTTATTTTTTTGGAAAATTTGAAAGAAATTTTACCTACCGAGGAATTAAATGAAATATTATTTATTAGGAATGAAAGGCAAATATGAATTAAATTATAATCGTCCCCTCTTATTTCTATTGAAAATTAAAACTCAAAACTTACGTTAATAATAATAATAATAATAATAATAATAATAATAATAATAATAATAATAATAATAATAATAATAATAATAATAATAATAATAATAATAATAATAATAATGATAATAATAATAATAATAATAATAATAATAATAATAATAATAATAATAATAATAATAATAATAATAATAATAATAATAATAATAATAATAATAATAATAATAATAATAATAATAATAATAATAATAATAATAATAATAATAAGAATAATAATAATAATAATAATAATAATAATAATAATAATAATAATAATAATAATAATAATGATAATAATAATAATAATAATAATAATAATAATAATAATAATAATAATAATAATAATAATAATAATAATAATAATAATAATAATAATAATAATAATAATAATAATAATAATAATAATAATAATAATAATAATAATAATAATAATAATATCAGAAGATATTTCTTTTCAGGTTGCAATGTAGCAAACTCTTTCACTTACATCCGCATTCGCATTATCTCCAAAATCTTCATCCCCATCGCATCAAGATCTACATCCGTTTGTGTAGATTATTCCGGAAATCACGTTAACATCTTCTAATTCCCATAAATAAACAATAGCAAAAAATAAAAAATAAAAATAAGCACTTCTTCCTTTAAAGATTAATGGCATGTAGTTGTACAAGATCATTTTAGCAATGAATAATAAACATCTAGTGTTTTCTTTTAACATCTTACTCAGATATCAGCATATACACAGAGTTTATCTAACTGAGTTTGTGCGTGAATGCATGAATGCATAAATTCATGTATTTAATATATATATATATATATATATATATATATATATATATATATATATATATATATATATATATATATATATATATATATATATATATATATAGAAACTTGGTTTAGATTTCAAAATTCCGTATGTGAAACTTAACTTTTACAACTTCTTCCTCCTATTTGAAAAACTACATATTTTTTTGTCGCCTTATGATATTCTTGGTAACCGGGCTGACTTCACTGCAAACTTAAGATCCTTGGCACATAAATTCTATCGTGATTTTAAACCTCCCAAATTCCCCCACCTCCTTTTTACCAA
>JABUQX010059040.1:0-22500 GCA_015478945.1 Trachelipus rathkii | reverse complement strand
TTAGTACTTATTCTGCTTTTCACTACCTCTTTTATAAGATCGTTAACGTAAATATTAATCAACATCGGAGACAAAATTCCACACTATCTAACACCGTTTTTTATACGCCACTCATTTGATACACTATTCTTAAATTTAACACATGCATACTGATTACAATAAATACTGACCAAAGCATTATACATAAGGTTTGGAATATGCATTGTCTCTAATTTTTTAAATAAGATGTTATTATTTACTTTATTAAATGCTTTTGATAAATCCAAAAATTGGGAATTAACACAGATTATTTATTGTCTCCTTTTAGACGAATAAGGCAGTTTATGTTGAATACTTTGATCTAAATCCATGTTGTCTATCTTCGAAAGATATATAATCTTCCACAATATTCAAAAGTCCATACTGAAGCAGCTTTAAGAAAACTGATGATAACATGATGGATCTATAGTTGTTTAAGTCTGTCCAATCTCCATAATTATCTTTTATCATCGGAGTTATAACCCCTCTAAGCAATTCTACGAGGATATAATTATTCATCATACATACATGCATTCATAAATTTAGGTAAAATACTATATAATTTTATTGTTCCAAACTTTAAATGATTAAGATGTATTCCATCTGGACCTAGAGTAGGTTTCAATTTATTAATTATTACTCTAATCTTTGAAACATTGAACATTTCGCAAGCTTCTGTCCAAGAAACATTTTTATGCAATATATCAACATTCGATCTGCAAAAATCTTCATCAAAAACACTTTTAAATATACTCGAAAATTTTTCCTTTATTTTTTTATCATTTGTTTCACCATCTATTTTTGATACAACTTTTTTAGATTTTATTCTTTACTAATGAGATTCCAAAACTTTGTCTTAGTTTTATTAATGAAAATATTTATAAATTTTTCGTTTCTGATTGTATTCTCATTAGTTCTATATTTTTTTTTTAGTGCAAACTTAAATTTATCTCGTGCTTTACACACATTATTAAATTTTTCACAGTTTCGTTTCTTCCCATTCATTTTTCATTCTTTAAATCTTAAAAGTTCGCTTTTTTATGCAGCTTATTTAGATTTTCATTAGATAGATAGATATATAGATAGATAGATAGATAGATAGATAAATATATATATATATATATATATATATATATATATATATATATATATATATATATATATATATATATATATATATATATATATATATATATATATATATACATTATATATATATATATATATATATATATATATATATATATATATATATACACCTCAAATGGGGGAAAACTGGTAAAAATAAGGCTTTTTATCAAGTCATGAAAAATCGAAATTTCAAGTTACACTCATACTTAAATGTTTTTTCTCAAATTTGAACCTTCTTAAATGTTATAAAATGAAGAAAATATTAAAAATGTGAAAATAAATATTTTTAGTAATTTTTGAAAAATGCTAGTGTGAAAATTTTTTTGGGGGGTAAAACTGGTAGGTGCGTCGGTTTAAAATGTAATTTAATTTTTATTTCTCATACGTTTGTGACTTACTAATTTAATTAATAAAAATATGTAATACAAGTATTAAACGTGTTAAAAAATAAATTTGGGTAAAAAAAAAACATGTAAAACTTAAACTTCACTAGCATTACTGAGCATCATATTTTTTGGTAAAACTTTACATTACTGTATGCCGATATCTCGAAAACTACGATACTTACAAGAAAACCAATTACATATTTAGAATCAGCGTATAAAGCTTATTCGTGGAATGTTGTAAAAAAAAATAATAAAAAATAAAATAAAAATTTAATAAATAAAAAAAAAAAATTTATTATTATTTTTTTAACAACATTCATGTAATAAGCTTTAAGGTTTTCTTGTAAGTATCGTAGGTCTCGAGATATTGGCGTACTATAATGTAAAGTTTGGCCTATTTTTTTTACGTACATAATTATCAAAATATAATATATATAATACACGGTAATATAATACATACCTAGGTATTTATACTTATATTTATATAATAAAGGGAAAATATTATTAAAAAAAAAAAAATTTTATTTATACATGAAAATATAGTTAAAATATAGTTACCAGTTTTACCCCGTTACCAGTTTTACCCCTACCCGTTTTACCCCAAAAGTGAAACCACTTAATAACAAAAAATAATATCACTAAATGCAATTACATACATGGAAACTCTTAATTTTACAACTTTCTATATGCTGTTAATGCAAAATGATGATCTCTTCAGTCTTAGAGATTGTGCAGACCTTTTTTTGCAATTTTTCAACAAAAAAAATTTTCAAATGGGGGAAATTTTTTTGACCTATACCTCTAATTTATTGGATTTAATTTTGAAATAATATTAAAATATAGTCTTTTATCTAACAAAAAAACCTTTCCCCAATTTCATAACGGTTGCCATTATGAAAATATAGCACATTTTCTAAACTTACCGGTTTTACCCACCGAAACCAGTTTTCCCCCATTTGACGGTATATATATATATATATATATATATATATATATATATATATATATATATAAAAATATAAAGATATATATAACTTTTTTCCCATATTTTAAATATATATATATATAAAAATATATATATATATATATATATATATATATATATATATATATATATATATATATATATATATATATATATATATATATATATATATATATATATATATATATATATATTATATATATATATATAAAGATAACAAAAAAAGAATGATGGACTCTTTTAGACACCTGTAAAAAGACTGTCAAAAAAAAGTAAGAAACTTACAAAAAAAAAATATTAAGAAATATTAAATATAAATTGAATTTTTCTTTCACCTTTCTTCGTTTTTATTTACGTTTTATTATCAAAGACAAGTTTTTTTTCGTGATTGCAACAAAAAAAAATGTGGTAAACTAAATATTATTAAATAAATTATTCATAACAACGTGAAGTGACATCGGGAAATCCTTTTATCCATACGACACCATATGATGAATTTGTCATATGCAAACATTCACAGTTACGATTTTTAAGATTTATTTTCTCAGAGAAATATATATATATATATATATATATATATATATATATATATATATATATATATATATATATATATATATATATATATATATATATATATATATATATATATATATATATATATATATATATATATATATAGTGTAAATTCAGATAGTCCTTCTAAGACTTCGGTCTCAGGTAACCAAAAGGTACAATATTTCGTGATGGTGCATTACTCAGCTCTCAATATATCTCGATGTGCGTGTGTGTTGTGACCGTGTAGAACCACCGGTGTGCGTGTGTGCGTAAATATTTTTTTGTTTGTGTGTGAGTAGGTGTGTGAAGATGTAAGAGTGAGAGGGACATTGAATTTCTTCCCAAAAACGAAAGGCGAACTATTGGATTGTTTACCAAAGCACGATTTCCCTTCTTTGGTTTAGTCCTACGAATAATTTGGGAATGAGGATGAATACCAATTGTCTTCAATACTTTCCTCTTCACAATATTTGGCAATCAAAACAAATTTAAATATTTAAATTATCATTACACACACATTTATATATATATATATATATATATATATATATATATATATATATATATATATATATATATATATATATATATATATATATATATATATATATATATATAAAAATATATTTATATATGTATATATAAATATATATATATATATATATATATATATATATATATATATATATATATATATATATATATATATATATATATATCACCTTTGTTTAAAAAAGATTACAAGTCTACATAAATTCTACCAGTTAGAGAAAACTAAATACATAAATATATATATATATATATATATATATATATATATATATATATATATATATATATATATATATATATATATATATATATATATATATATATATATATATATATATATATATATATATATATATATCGGTGAAATTTGAATGTAGATGAACTGTTACCAGTATTTATGCCAATTCCCAACGATTAAAAACACCCCAGATGATATGTGGTACACACTCCTTACGATGATAAATTGCATCCATACTACAGAACAGTCACTGTAGTGATGTGAAGAAGTTGTGCAAGTTTTTTGAACGTTTAACCTTAAAATATTTCGTGTAGTTGTAGCTGAGTTGAAATGGGTTCATGAAAGAGTCGAGTTTTGAGAGATTGAAAACAACCTTGTCTTTCCATCAATTAGAAACACCAGAAAGATTGAAGGCCAGTTGCATTAAGCTGTTCAAAATGAAGATAGTAAAGAAGAATTGATTCAAGACAACTTCATCTACTGAGCAGCAGGAACAAAAATGCGTTTTAAGTAATTCAATGACTTTATGATTCGTCCACAAAATTGCTGATTGGTTTTGAATTGACAAAAAGAAGGTCACTATTGAAAAGTAGGAAAATAATAATGGGATAGGAATATCCGAAGAATACCACAATTTATAGATTTAAAGGATGTACGGTGGAGCTCTTAAATATCTGCCATAGACCGATCGGAAAGGAAATCAGAGAGGGAGTGATATCGAGACGGAAGTTTAGAAATCAAAGATTAGTACTAAACTCCAAAGAAAGATTTCGATATATCAGTGTTAGATATATATATATATATATATATATATATATATATATATATATATATATATATATATATATATATATATATATATATATATATATATATATATATATATATATATATATATATATATATATATATATATCAAGTCATGTTTTTATAAAACTAACGTTTGTGTCATAATTTTATAGAATACACATGTTGTTGTAATCGACTTCTCTAATTATTTTTTCCGAACGTGTTAACTAACATCTTTATTACGTGTCTCTGATGTCAAAGTGGCACACTTTTGGCAGTTCTAAATTTGATTTTTACTTTGACAATTGATTCGATATATAGGAGAAATAAAACTCGGGAAAAATCTAGATGTGGATAGAACGTACACCAAATGTGTCGGAAATAAAAGTTTCATGTGTACATAATTTGTATATCTATTACGAGTTATAATGACCTCTCTCTCTCTCTCTCTCTCTCTCTCTCTCTCTCTCTCTCTCTCTCTCTCTCTCTCTCTCTCTCTCTCTCTCTCTCTCTCTCTCTCTCTCTCTCTCCCTCACTCTCTCTCTCTCTCTCTCTCTCTCTCTCTCTCTCTCTCTCTCTCTCTCTCTCTCTCTCTCTCTCTCTCTCTCTCTCTCTCTCTCTCTCTCTCTCTCTCTCTGAACATGGAAATGATTTAAGATGCTATGAATTGCACCAAATCAATTCTAGTACAAAATTTTACGTTTACCAAGAAATTTACTTTATATTCCCGGCATTCATAAAGAAAAGTTATTATTATTATTATTATTATTATTATTATTATTATTATTATTATTATTATTATTATTATTATTATTATTATTATTATTATTATTATTATTATTATATATATATATATATATATATATATATATATATATATACTATATATATATATATATATATATATATATATATATATATATATATATATATACGGCTCTGTCTCTTATATATATATATATATATATATATATATATACATGTGTGTGTGCTTGCTTATGTTTGCTTGTATAGATGTGTGTATGTGTCGGAGTTGATCGTACCCATGTATGTGTGATAGAGCATGTATTTATAAGTAAAAATGTATTTATATCAAAGATGACAAGATTCTCCTTTTTCTATATCTATAATGATTACGAGTTTTGCTCAATCCTTTTTGTCAACATGCCTTGTTTATGTAACTCATTTGAATAGATGCGCCGAGGCTGATAAGTCCATGTAACACTCAAGTGAAATCACATGCATTAATTTGATAGAGAGAGCAAAGGACAACGTCTTCCTTTTTGCCATTCTCTCTAAAGTCACGTTTTTATAGTAAAATCCGCGCAATGGATATAGTGTCTTTTTTTTTAGTGCGGATTTTATTACGTTTTAATTACGTTTATTTGCTTTCAATTATGTATAAATAAAAATATATATGTATGTTTTATATCGTTGTTTATCACTTACGTATTTGATAGACAAATTGTTTACATTTACAGAATTTGTTTAAGTAAAAGTAACATAAGTTTTGTGGAGTGTAATTTTTTTTAAAAAATCACTAAAGATACACGTACTAACTTAATATATATATATATATATATATATATATATATATATATATATATATATATATATATATATATATATAATATATATATAAAAAAATAAATACACACACATCATAACATATATATATATATATATATATATATATATATATATATATAACATCTCGAATAAAAATCAAGAATGTAATTTATTTCCGTAATAAATAAATATATATATATATATATATATATATATATATATATATATATATATATATATATATATATATATATATATATATATATATATATATATATATATATATATATATATATATATTGGTTAATAATGAAGAAGTCTTATAGGTTCGCTCTTTTTATTGTTATAATTTTGCTCCTATTTATTTTTAGCTCATCTCTTTCATTCGATTTCTTTCAAATAAAGAATGTAGTTCCGTAAGGAATTCAATAATAATAATAATAATAATAATAATAATAATAATAATAATAATAATAATAATAATAATAATAATAATAATAATAATAATAATAATAATAATAATAATCATAATAATAATAATAATAATAATAATAATAATAATAATAATAATAATAATAATAATAATCTGATCCACGAAGCTAACGATTTACATGTATGAGATTATAACTCGATATTATTTCAGGTGTTAAAGCAAATTACAAAATTTTCCGTAAAATGAATTATGAATTAAAACTTTGAAATTTTGCAGAAAAATTGACATGTAAATTAGTTTCTGGGTCGTTATTGTCAATGTAAGTTTTAAGAGCAAAAAGCCTGGCTTACTCGTAATAGGCGCAGCGGGATTTAGCTGGATTACTTGGGATCTCATTTGAAACTCATTTCCATAGCCCGTGCCTTTCGATAAATACGTCATTTCGTCTTACAAAAATGACAGAGAAATGCAAAGAATGTGTTCGATTTCGTTCACATCATTAAAATCATCTTAATATGTTAGATATATTAAACATAAAATGTAAAATAAATACGTAAGGCAATTAGGATTTTAAAATTTTTGTACAAAAGCATTATTATTTTATATATAAAATAGTTTTTATTTGAAATTATAAATAAATAACTTAATTCAAAGTTGGTGTTCGTTTTCGGAAGCATTGGTGGTAAACTCCCGTTGTTAGAGCCTGGCTAATCTCTTACGCGTCCTCGCCTCCGCATAGACACCAGCGGTCTGTGATCAGCATCTCTTTCACACAAGCTTTTCATAAAGTCCCTCTGCCTCACTAACGCCTTTCATAAGCAAAGCCCCGCGCGAATCATTCCCTCATCCTTTTCCCGCCTTTAAAAACCGCGTGTGGATCAGCGCCAGGTGTGTTGGCCAGCACTGAACAAACAGCTAGGACAATGAACAACACCAAAGATTCAGCCGATAATGACTCTATTTTGTAATACTGAGATATCTCTGTTAAATTAAGCATTTGAATATGGAATACATGATACATATACCATTATTAACTATAATATTCCTTTACAATATGCATTAATAATAAAGTTGCATGATAATATGAGGAAATTCAGGTCAAATATGAAAATTACAATAGATGAAAAGATAACACAAATCAATCTCAAAGAAGAATACATAAAGAAGCTCTTCCTTCTACGTTTTATTTCGTCATGGTGTCAACGCAGAAAGATAAATGTGAGCATAAGCAATGTCTCTTTTTAACAAAAGAAAGGCATCACATTGCTAACCCTCGCTCAAATGATATCCGTAACATGAATGCTCCTAGTTTTTATTTCTTTTAATTCAATAGGAAAAAATTATTCATAACTCATATAGAAACTGTTTCCTATTCAGTGAAAGGGATGTTATACTATTGATTGATAAGAATCTCTCCCTGTAACTAATATTAATTGTCCAATGTGTTATTTATCTCTATATAGAAACTTTTCCCTTAAAAGAGATGTCACTGTATAGTGCGGTTCTTCCAAACCATTGAATTCGTTGAATTTTCAGGCGTTTTTTTTATTCTTCCTATTCGCATTTTTTTAAACGGTGCGTTTAAAGAAAAATACCTCTGCTAATCAAAATTTCATTTGGAAAAAACGGAAGAAAAGAAGCATCATTACCAAATTTCAGAAATCTCCTTATTTCCGATCACCTTTCAAGACCAAATAGAAAAAGAACTAAAGACTTTTCCAATCCACACAATAAACTTTGCTGACCGCATCGTCTATTCCAGAAATCATTCAAAATTACTTAGAATTGGGTTCTTTCACAATACGAAGGAAGCAGACATAAGAAATTTGGGATGAACGATTTGGAATTAAAAGGGACAATGTATTTAAGGACCATTTAAGAAGACTTAGATAGGAATTTGACTTAATTACTTCTTGTTATTTCGTGTTAAAGTGAAAGTAAGTTCCTATTAATGAATTTTCCTTCAAGGATACGCTCCTTTTTCAATACAGCCTTTTTTATTATCACATACATATACACATATACCATTATTAGCAATAACACAAATACACAAACACAAACACACATATAATCCCTCACACATCTCTCCTCCTCTCTCTCCCGCCTCCCTCTCGCCTCTCTCTCGCCGCCTCCTGGCTACAAAGGCCTAAAATAAGAAATGTACCGGGTTTAACGGACTGCATTACACCAACGCGTCTCGCGCTCTAACTGCAGTTGATTTTGATTTTGAACATGAATGTGATTTTGATTATGAACAACTGATAGTGATTTGAACCTCTTATTTGCTTATTTGTATATTAAATTAGTAATATTTCCAAATGGAATAATAGAACCATCTCTTAAATTAAAAGCAGCTCATCATGCTTTAATCAATTCTAGTTGAGGAAATACTCTATTAACTCAATCGCAATAAGGCATACCAATCGAAAAAAAAGAGTTATTAGAGACTCTTATAGGCCGAATTCAGTCTAATTTGAAAGATTTATTTTTTAAATATTAGAGCTGATTACACTTAATCTCATAACTTTATTGAAGATCCTCATCAACCAAAAGAGGAAGGGTGGAACAAGACTGGTCCATATATACATTAAGAGAACAGTCTCTTTCAAACTGCGGGTGGTAAAACCTAAATAGGTTTTTATTCGTATTGAGTGCTTTGATGTTCTCTACAGATATATTGAGTTTATCAAGCACTCTTTTAGAAAGGTAGACCTCTGTAAGCCACAGTCCACTAGGCATCGAACTGAAGCCGAAATTTACCTCTACCAATCCTTATAGTAATTGATGGCAACAAATATTAATTGGTCGTGCTTTGGCTTAAAGCTCGACATACATTTGTGAGGGTGGAACTTTTTCCTTTGCTACAAAGAGCTGTAATAGACTTTTTTTTACAACTTGGCAATGAAGAGTTGCTCCTCCAGTCCCGGACACTGATCTTGCAGTAATGTTTAGTATTGAACATTTGCATAGACCATTTCATTACATCTTTTAATTCCGAACCCATAGCTTTTATAAATTTGCAATTGGTCATCACATGGCCTTGGGATGAACAAAACTTACATGATTTTGAATAACCTTTGATTTTTGAAATGGAAGCAATACCATGAGAAGCTTTATTTCCACTAACTTCATTGTATGAGTTTTGAAATATTTGCAAAGCGAATTGGAAATTCAGGTCCTTTATTGATTTTATAGGACTCATTCGCCTTTTGATTTTCATTATTTTTAAATTTAAAATTAGGCTTATCTGAAGTATTTATTTTTTAAATTTTGAATAAGTATTATGGGAAGGGACTTCTTTTAATTTCTGAAAGCTCATCAAATCCATTGCCGTTTGACAATTTTTTTATACTTCATTCTCGTTTCCCACAACCCGATCTAACATCGGGGTAATTGGTAATTCAACTTGCGAGTATTCCTTTACTACACTTAGGTAAATTTTGATAAGATATGTGGCTAACGTATATAATCCGTTGCCTCCTCAAATTTTTGAGGTTATAACTCTCAAGTCATTATTATGTCTGATTATTTTAAGTAAACCCTAGTCGCTTTATATGTTGGGTCAAATACTGTTTAAAGATATTCTATCTTTTTAATTTCATCAATGAGAAAATTTTTATGCAAAAACTCTTTATCTAGAAGTTCCACTTTCCTTATTATAATTATTATATAATAAAAGATTTAAATTGAGAGCACGCATATCCCTTTAATTTATTTTTAAGCAATGATTTAATGGATTCACTTAAATTTTTCTGTAAACTACGGACTCTATTTTGAATGAGGTTTTATAAGCAAACTTTATCAGTTCTTCATTGCGCTCAAAGAACCACAATCTATAGTCTAAGACAGATTCACTAGATGAGAGAAATATTTTTTTGAGGGGTTGAAATTTGCCCCCTTAAATTTTAATTCACTTAATTTTTATTTAATCGAAGCATTGGTATTGAATCTGACTACACAACTCCCTATATTATGAAACTCAGGAATGAAGGGAGTCAACCTCATTATCATTAAATATTTTTATAATATTTAAATCTTTTTGTATAATATATTTTAACAAGGACTCTACTTCTTCTACAAGATCTTTTAAATAAACTGCATCTTTATCTTTATTATTATCTGTGGCTACTCTCTATCTGACTAAGATAAATATCTACTTGTGCCTTGAGGGATGGAAATGGCTTGAACTATAGGCTTGGATTTTTTAACTCTATCCAGAAGGGCTTGTATCTCTGGGTAGAACATTTTTCGCTGAAATTTGGCTTACGGAATGACCCCAGTTACTATGAAAACTGAAGACGATGAAATAATGAAAGATGCCCACACAGAGCCAATATTATTTGATTTGAATTTTGAAAAGGTCTTTTACCAAAAAAAATAAAAATTTGAAGTTGAAAGTGATCTAGGCTACAAGGCCTAACTTTGAAATTGAATTTTATTTTAGGAAAACTAATGTATGGCCTTCCAGGATTCTATTTTTTTGATTGAAATTTTTGAAATTGTTTCGTGGAAGCAGAAAAAACAAAAAAAAAACAACAAACAATAATTAAGGTTGAAAATGACCTAGGCCTAGGCCTAAGTCTTGAGTTGAATTTTTTAGAAATCACTGAATGGAAAGGGTCCCAGGCATGATTGCTTGCTTATCTAACTTTCATACCAAATTTTGAATTAAATCACTAAGATAACTAAACTTAGGACAAAAACACCAATAAGCTAGTCTGATAGGCCCACGTGGCTTCTACCGTCTCTATATTTTCTTATGTTTTCAAAACTGATAAATTTAAGTTAATTTTGTACTAATAATACTGTAACAAATATCATAACTGCTAATAGCCTGGGAGTTTGGTCAATTATACAGGATACCACAATTATACATACTTTGCAATATGGCTAGCAACACAGTTTATCAAGAACTTGCAACAAATCCGTTCGTTAAGAATATAGATTATACAATTGACGAAAATTTAATCTAAAGAAGATTAATTAATTTCCAAAAATTCTTTGAAAGAATTAATAATTAATTTAAATAATTATATATGAAAATTGTGTATCTACATTAGCTTTACCTGAATTTGTTGTTTTTTAAAAGAATTTTTTGCTTTTGAATAAGATCTTGATAGTCCAAGATAACTCAGCCTCGTGGCTTTGTAACTAGCACTTAATCTTAGTTAGGGTAAATTTGATTGGTGAGAAGGTAAAGCGAATAGAGATAGGTTGATAGTAAAATATTTGAAAAGAAATGAAGAATTTTACCTCTATCCATACTTTTTACATTTTGATTATTAAATTTTGATTTCACAAGCACTGACTAAATAGTACCGCTTTTGAATTTGAAGTGAAGTTCATTGTGATTTTTTTAGCGAAAATATCTGGTGAATTAATATGCCAACAGGGCAAATATAATTCACACTAAAACTAAGATACTGTAGCTATATAGCTAATTAGTTTCTATATCCTAAAATAAAATACTAAAATGAGCAAAATAGAAGATATATATGTGGAAGTATATAATAGTTTTTATAATATATATCCAATTGAGACAAAATATAAATTCCGCTAAATCTAAAATAAAGATACCGTATGTGAAAATATATAGCCTAGTAATAGTTTTTATATCCTAAAATAAAATACTAAAATAAGCAAAATAGAAGAGATATATGTGGAAGTATATAATAGTATTTATAGCACATCTGCAAATACCATAACTGCTATGAACCTCAGAATTGGCTAGATTATAGTTTGCAATATTGCAATGTGCACGAGTTACCAGTAGCTTGCAACAAACCCGTTGGAGAAGAGCCAATAGATTACTCAATTGACGAAATTTAATCTAAAGCAGATTAAATTTAGAAACTCACTCTTTGAAAGCTATAAAAAATTTAAAAAAATAATTGAAAAATTGAGTCTATAGGGTCTTATCTTTGGTTTTGATTTTTCAAAGATTGATACTCTTTGATAAGCTCTCATTAAGTAACTCCGATTTTAGTTCAGAGCACTTACTTAAACTTAGTAGGTAATTGATTAGTTGAATGTAAAGAGAATAGGGATAGATTGAAATAGTAAGAAATTGAAAATATACAATTTACCACCATATCAGTATTAACATTTTTGATTATAAATTTGATTTTTTAACACGTGCACACGTTAACCTCGTTTTTAGATAATTAAGAAAATCTTGTAAATGCCTAGTGAATTTTGGACAATTATATCCAAAATCCAATAGTGGCAAAGTACAAAGTCCTCTAAAGCATTGTCTTACAACCTACGTATCTAAATCTAAAATTAACAAAATAGAAGAGATATATGTGGAAGTATATATTAGTTTTTATAGAATTGTTATTTCTATATTATTAGAAAAAGTGACTGGACAAAAGTACTTTATTGAGTTTATTCATAAACGAGTCATCTAACATCCATGTCTGGCAACCCTGCTTAGATTTTCTTAAGAGGAGCTTTGTCTTTGCTCTGGGGCCTGTAACACAACGGATACAATTCCTACAGTTGTACGATTTTTTGTTACACTTGTATATTTTCTGTAACACAAGAATTCAACTTGAAAATTGTAGCTACAAGTGTAATCACAGCTCTTGTAGACCAATTCCGTAACACAACTATTTAAACTTGTAGGTTGTGTTACTGAAAAAACGACGAAAGACAAAAACTTGTTGCATATTTGTACAAAGAACGTGGGTAGAAATTTTTTTTAATTAAGTTGTGGAATTTTGCTCAACTTTTTTTTTATTGTAATTTTCTGTATTTCTTGGATAATTTGATTTTTTTATTTATTTTATTATATTTATTTTTAATTTTTTTATTTATTTTATTTTATTTAATTGTAGTGCAATCATAGAGAATTGATCATAGAAAAATCATTTTTAGATCATTACACTTGCCCAAATTTCTGACTTTTTAATTTTGATTTGGACAAGAACTTTTGAAGGGAGCCTCTCAGATAATCTATTGAAAATGGCAGTCTTGTGGACCATAGGTCCACTTTTGTAAATATTGTAATTATTGTTAGGCTAATTACTTTTTTTTGGAGGGGGAGGAACCCTCTTTTTTGTTGTTGTTGTTGTACACATACATAAATAGTAATACTCTGCTGATATGTAGTTTTCTTTTCTTTTATAAATCTTTAAAAAGAATAAGTTGAATATATATATATATATATTCTCAGGGGTGACTGATCTTTTATATATATATATATATATATATATATATATATATATATATATATACTATATATTATATATATATTATATTATATAATATTATATATATATAAATATATATATATATATCTATATTTCTATTTATCTTACCCCCCTAAATCTTGGCGAATAAAAATTAATGACTTACAAGTTTGCCTGGCGATGTTTTAAGGGGGTTTTAGTAGTTGGAAAAAATGAAAATAATACTCTTGATAGATAATGAAAGTAGTAAATTACTATTCCTAACATATATATTTTTCTAAATTTTAATGTTTTTCGTTTTCATATTGGCAATAAACTCATAGCTTTGTGCTTTTATACAGTTGGATTCTTCTGACTTTATTCTCCGCTAGAACTTTTAGAGTGCCGCTAGCAGTTTCCAACCAAAAGCTACAAATCAATCGCGGAAAGCGTACCCGTTCAAATTCGGCTCCAGACGGCATATAGACAACAATTTGCAGTAAAATAAAAAAATTAACAACAATTTTGTAAGACATAATTTTAATATATATATATATATATTAATATATATATATATATATATATATATATATATATTATTATATATATATTAATTAATATATATATATTATATATATATTTATTATATATTGCTCCCTAAATGAAATCCTGCCTACGCTATATATATATATATATAATATATGATTTTATATTATATATATATATATATATATTATATATATATATATATATATATATATTATATATATATATTATTATATTATAAATATAATATATATATTAGGAAAGGATATGAGGTTGGAGAGGAGATCAAGAAAGCTGAATAATATGAGTGAATGGAAGGGGTTTTGTGAGGGTGTATATTTTTGGTCTGGCCAAGATCGAACTTACATTAAGAGATACACCGTGATTGTCTGTCGCGTTCTTGTGAAGATCTAGAGTTCTTTTTATTTTTTTTTTACTGCAACGCTCTCCCTTAAGGGTATTGAGGAAATGGTAAGGGGGCTTTCCTTTTGACTTACTTCATGCTCTTCTAGTTAACTTTTATATATCTGTGCATGTTACGCACACTACCCCACGGCTGTGGTAATTATAAGTAGGAGAAATATATGAAACTTTGAATAGAGTTGGCAGTTGTTCTTTATATTTATTTGAGAAGATGAGTTGAATGAACTACAAGCATATATAATTAAATTTACATTAATCCATAGATATAAACGAAGCCTTCAGTCCTTATGTGTGTATTTTATTTATATAAATGAAACATACGTAACATTATTACTACCATCCATTCGTTTGAACCTTATATTCCATCATGAGCACCAACCAGTTTTAAAGATAATGGAACCAAACTTCCTAACTAATATTTAAAACATTCATCTGAAGAAAGTATTCAAAAAAATAAACGACATGTAAAAATTTCACAATCGTGTTTTATAATTTATTTCACTACCAAAAATTATTACATTTTAAAATCGAACTTTAGCAATATTTTAATATTGTTCTTTATTGATTATTACAGGCATTTTATTATTATTACCATACTTATGAAATTATACAACAGTTTTTTAAAAAAGGTCATTGAAAATATGTATCTGCAAGCATATAACGTTATAAAATAGTTATTACATTATTTTATTTTAATGCTTTCCTCTTAATATGAATACTATTACAACTTGACTGATTGGAATGTGAAAATCATAACTGGTTGGAAATGTGAAAGTTTTTAGTTATTTTTAGAAAATAGCCAGTCACAGGTATGTATTTTGATAAAATTAGAAAATCTAAATATTAAAGTGAAGAAATAAGAAAAAAAACTTATGGAAAAGAAGAGAACTTTTAAACTTTTAAGAATAGTAAAAGTAAAAGATTAGTAGCTTACAGGAAAGTTAGGAATGAACTCAAATCATTGAATAAGAAGTTAATCTTGCAAAGAATTGTAATAAGGACCAAAAAAAAAAAAATTCTTTTTAACCTACAGACTCTGCTTTGACATTTTCAAAACTTATTTCTAATTCTTTGACGCTTTTTAAATTCTATTGTTTCCATAGATAACTAATGTACATTGCTTTTTCTGGATGGTCTTTGAAAAATCTTTGAATATCTTTAAAGATATAAAAATAGAAATCCTTTTCAAGCTGTTGAGTTTTTGTGGCTACTAAAACTAAAACTAAAAATATATTTCAAGTAAAATAATTTTAAAAATGTGAACATAGCTTAAAGGAATAAACATCCTACTTGGCACTATGCCGTACTATCAATTAACTCCTAACTAAGCGATTGGTTCATCTGTAGTGGTAAATACTTCCTGTAAAAATTAAGGATGACAATGTAGAACTCTATTGTACATTGGATTGATTTACGATGAAAAGACGTTATATAAAAACAAAGATTAAAAAAGTAATAAAAGTAAATGTAAATTCATACATGCAAATAAAAATTCAATTTTGCTGAAACAAATTTAATTTTTAAAATTAAAAGTTACATTAAAAAAATTTAACTAAAAAAAAAAATAAAAAAATAAATATTAAAAAATAAAAAAATAAATATTAAAAAAATATTAAAAAATTAAGAAAATTAAATTAATATTAAAAATATTAAATATTAAAAAATTCTTTTCAGAATCACATTCATGTATTTCTTCTTTTTTAGAATGCTTTGTTTTGGTTTTCTCTTTCTTCTGTACCTCTGAAAATATAACAATTATATAAATAAAAAGCCCTTTAGATTCTGTGTTACTGTATAGTACTGAAACTATGGGATGGAGTAATAGGTATAGATCTAATGTGCAATGTGTTCAGATGGATAATCTTAGGAGCGGGTTATGTATGAGAAGAATTGATAAAGAGAGGGATTAACGTTTTAGAGAATTGTGTGGTGTGAAAAAAGGCCTAAATGAGGGAATAAACGAGTTTATTGGAATGGTTTTGTCATATGGAAAGGATGAATGATAGACGGTTGCTTTTGCATAATAGGAATGAATGGCGGGGTGTTTCGTGATGGGGTATGGTTGTAGGCTTGACAAAGGGATGAACCCCACATTGACGAGATACCATATTGAGGGTCCTCGCGGCTCGTGGTCTTGCAAAACCCTAAGATGAATATTTTAGACTGTGATGAGCTCTCAAGTTACGTCATGCTCTTCTACTTAACTGTCCTATTTTCTGGGCATTTTACGCACACAAACCCCACATCTAGTGGGAAGACAAGGTAGGATAGAAAAGGATATATATATATACTATATATATATATATATATAATATATATATAATATATTATAACTATAATATATACTATATATTATATATATATATATATTATATTATATATATATATATATATATATATATATATATATATATATTTATAATAATATAATAATAATATAAATGGAGTCAAAGTGGTTGTTAATATTATAGCGGGAGTGAGGCAGGGGATTGTGTTTATGTCTCCTGTGGTTATTTCAATTTTATATGGATGGGGTTATGAAAAGAATTAAAGGTAGGTGGCAGGGAATGGTGATAAATGATGGAGAATGGAAGAGATGGAGGGTGCAGATGATTTGGTTTTGTGTGGGGAATCTGAAGAGACTTTGAGAGGATTGGTAGAGAGATTTGGCAGAGTGTGTAAAAGGAGGGGTTTGAAAGTAAACATAGTCAGAGTAAGATTATGGTTGTGAGTGAGGGCAGTCCTGGTGTGTAATTAATGTTAAATGGTGAGCAACTGGCCCAAGTGGTCTGAGTTTAAATATTTAGGATATACAGTTGTTGGATGAAAGGGAAAAGAAGGAGAGAAGCAAAGGTGCATAATAGGGTCGAATGGCGGGGGTTTTGTGAGGAGGGGGGTATGGTTTGTGGCCCACCTGGGCCAAGGGATGAACCCAATATTGACGAGATGCCATCGCGGGTCCGTCGCGGTCCGTCTAGGGTGGATTTTCTGCTGCAACGGTAGTTCTCACTAAAAAGTATAAAGGGAGCGGTAAGGCGGGCTCTTCTTTTTCGACTTGTATATTCTTCTTCTTACTTACTTTTCTGTTTCCGTGCATGGTACGCACTTTACCAGTCTGGGGAAAGAAGGTGGATTATATATATATACTACTATTTATATATATATATATTTATCTATATTATATATAGTATATATATATATATATATTATATTTATATATATATATATTATATATATATATATATATTTATATATATAATATATATATATATATTTATATATTATATATATACTTGCACGCATATGTACTGGCACACAATTTACTCAAGCCCACTACATGTTCGAGCCATCCTCCATTGCAAATTTTGCTGTCTCCATACTGCAATCTTGCTCACCATATCCTCTTGATTGTCCCAACTGGACCATTCGCCGTCGTTTTTTCTACTTTATGGTCATAACCTTCTAAGATTAGTCCCTTATCTTATCTTATTGAATCTTCCCACTTTAGCAGTAACTATTTTCTGGTATTTCAGAATTGAATATTTTTATAACATATGATTTGTTATGTAATATTAGGACGATTAAAAATGTTAAAAATATATTTTTTTTTAATTTTATTTAGTTTTATTTATTTTTTTTTGACAGAATCTCATTTGCCATCCAATTTTCTTTGACTAAAATATGTATATGCCAGGAGCCCAGGACCCACCCATGGAGTTGATTACTCAACCCAGTGTGGCCGCTTTTGTAGGCGTGGTGGATCCTGTACTTAAATAAAAAAAAAAAATATAAATAAATATATATATATATATAATATATATATATATATATATATATATATTATATTATATTAATCTATATATATATATATGTATATATATATATATATATATATTATATTATATTATTATATATATATACTATATATTATATATATATATCACTATTCACCTTCTTCCCAAGCCTGAGGGTATGGTGGCGTAGCATGTACTGGAAAACAAAAAAAAGTATAAAAGAAATATGACGCAAGTCGAAAGAAAGCACAGCCTTACAGCCCCCTTCATAAATTTTAGTGAGAATTCATCTGCGTCAGAGAATCCATCTAGCAGCTTTTCAGCGGGACCGCGACGGACCTCCTATGGCTCATCGTCAATGTTATGGTTCTTCTTGGCCGATGGGCCCACAAACGCATACCCTCTCAAAAACATCCTCGATTTCAATCATCTATGCACTTTTTCATCGCTCTGGCAAACTCACATTTTTCTCCTTTACTGACTCATCCACTTTTTTATTGGTCTCACAGCCGGTCGATTTCCCAGCAAACTTCACGACTATAATACATTAACAACCGCCTATCATCATCCTTTTCCACATGACCAAACCATTCAACATACTTTTTTATTTTCTCACTTACCCCTTTCTTCACACCACACAACTCTGTAATACGTTCATTCCTCAATTCTTCTCACACCTACACACCTAACACCACAATAAGATTGTCCATCTGTACACATTGTAATTTAGATAGACCATAGTCTTCCTACTATACATTAACACAGGTTAACAACATCATCATGTAAGACCCTAGCACACTCAAGCTTACGTCTTTTACTCCACCAAGGAATTTATAGATCCAGCAACCTTCTGTCATTCACTTTCCTTACTACACTCTTGCTCATCCGTTCCTATTTGCATCTAACATACATCTAAATATTTACTTAGACACTTGCTTCAGTTGCTCACGTATCCACATAACTTCATACGGGACAGTCCTGCACTCCAACCATAATCTTACTCATACTACGTTTACTTTCAAACCTTCCTTTTACACACCTGCCAAATCCCTCTAACTAATCCTCTCAAACTCTCTTCAGATTAGCCACAGAGTACAAACCAAATCATCTGCATTGATAGTAGGGCACCTCCTCTCTCCTTCTCCATCATTTAACACTATCAATTGCTACCCCACCTTATTTTTTTATTGTACATAATATTTTTGTGGTTCAGATAACATTAAATATAATTAATAATAATAATAATAATAATAATTATATAATATATAATATATAATAATAATAATATATTAATAATATATAATAATAAATTTAATAATTTTGTTTCAAATTCAGATTATACCATTTGAAAAGAATAAACGTACCATCACTATTTGATTCACATGGGAGTGGCAGCCAAGTTTTTCATGATCTTCTTCATCAACTATTTAATGACTCCTCTTTGTAGGAGAAATGGTAGAAACCCCACTTGGAGAAGCAATAGGCTCTACTAATGGCCACTTTCTCTTGCCCGAGCACAAATTAGGGGAGAAGACTCCTTCCCCTATAATGTATAGTACTAGGTTATCAACTTAAGTTTTCCCATTCCTCCTTTCTTGGTTTTTGAGATGTTGTCCTTTTTAGCCTTGGAAAAAAGTTTAATTCACATAAAAAATTATCAAGTATTAATTACATCAATTACTAAATTATATGAAAAATAATATAAACTAAGCAAATGTAATCTACAAATATATATCATATAGCATATTTTGGCTCAGTAAATAAAAAAAAATAATAAAATTTATTAACATCTTATTTCCTATTTGAAAGAAGATAGAACTAATTTTTTTTTCCTTCTTTTATATTTCTTAATTTAATAATATATGATATCTTCATATGGTTGGGTAGAATGAAGTTGGCATATTCTTATAATTACTGTGTTGTGTGTGCTTAATTTTTTGAAATGAGATTTAATGCTTGTTTAAATAGTTGTGTATAATTTAGCCTGTATAGTTTATATATAATATATATAATATATATATATATATATTTATATATATATATATTTATATTATATATATATTATATATATTATATATTTATAGTATACATATATATATATATATATATATATATTTATATATTATTATATACAGTATATATATATATATATATTATATTATTATATATATATATATCTATTATATATATATTATATAATATTATATTATTAATATATATATAATTATTTACGTATAAGTTTCAATGTTTCAACTTTTTCATTTGCTGTTATATTAAGTAATCAACTAACAGATATTATTCATGAGTGATAAAAATATAAAGTAAAAATATATATATCATAAGCTAATCTTTTAAAAATTAAGAAACTATCAATCATTAACAACATTCAATATAATACATATAGTAAAATGTATTTTTTTAAATTACTAAAACACAAGTTCAAAAGGTATTTGAACAAAACCATTCAAAGAAAACTGCTTTAAAGACTTTAGATCATAACAAATGAATCATATTTATAAAATTAACAATTGTTCATACTCAATAATATAAAATTATTACCAAAAAATTAGTGATATCTCCTATTGAAATGTCAAACATAGGTATATAACCAAAGGAACAACTTTAGATAAAATGGTGGCTCCACAAGCAAACTGTCTACCTTTCATCATGATTGATTGTTAATTGCTCTAAGTAAATAGGTGTAAGATTGTTACAACCATCTTTCATTTCAGTATTCCCTTATATTATATATATATCATATAATATAAATATATATATATATATATATATATATTATATAATATATATATTATATATTTTTATATATATTATATATATATATATATATATTATTATATTTATATATATATTATATATCGGTAATATATAATTGGAAAAAACACAAATGATTTGGTATCAAATGGAACTATAGTATATTTGCTGTATCTCAATTAAGTTCTTATATTATAAAGCTAAATTAAAAAAAATAATTCTGACCTTACCATTGTCAATTTTTTTGATATTTTGAAAACATTCCAGCATAAGTCATTATTTGTCGCCTTGGATGAGTCACACACTTGGAAATTTTTTTTCTCATTTCTTGAGAATTATTATGTAAATTATTATGTTCTAAAAGGTGGACAAAAGGTATTATACACACACTTAGAGTAATTTAACTAAATTCTCTACTCTATACTGTACAAAATTATAAATTAGCAGGATATATATCTGTTTATATACCGATATATATAGGTATATTTACGTATAATATATATATATATCTTATATTATATACATATATATATAATTATATTATTATATATATTTATATATATATATTATTATTATATATGTACTATATATATTAATATATATATATATATATGGTCGTATCTAGGTTGTATTTTTATTGAACTGTAACATCTATAGGTTGTTAAATGCTTACAGCATCGGTGATCCAATAAGGCTTAGATTTAGGTTAACAGCATCGGTGATTCCATATAGGTTAGGTCCTGTTTAGATTCTCCTCGATCTCCTAGGTTATAAGAGATTTTAAGTATACATAGGTTAGTATGTGGATACTTAAAACTTCATATAATCTGAACCAGAAGTCTACTACACTAATCTATGGATTATCAATGCTTATAGGCCTAACTACTTATATAAAATAGTGATGCTGTGGTAACCTAATGTAACTGGGTCTATGTTGCTAACATTTTCAGCTTGGCCTCAGAGTTATGGAGTACATTTGTGGTGTGTTTGACCTGGGAATTAGTGGGTGGGATGTTAGGCTATCAGCCATCTTTACTTTCTACCTGATATTGCTGTCCTTAAAAATTATATAGATAATATTATATTATATATTATTATAATTATATATATTATATAATTTATATATATATATAT
>JABUQX010059039.1:37500-45422 GCA_015478945.1 Trachelipus rathkii | reverse complement strand
GATCACCACCACCCTACTACTCACTACTACTACTACTACACTTAACTACTAAACTATACTACTACTACTACTAACCTTACTACTATACTACTATACTACTATCCTACAACTACTACTACTACTACCCACTACTGACAGCTACCAATGTAAACTGTTTACAACGTGTTTTCATATAAATGCAGTGTTCTGCTAGGACAATAAAACAGTAAACAGATAGTAAAACAGTAAGCTTGTAAAACACGGGATGGACAGAGTTTGGGGTTTGCGGTATTTTGGTCAGCAAAACATTGTTTTATTGAAAATTTGACAACTTCTGTATTTAAAAAAAAAAACACAAAAAACTTTTTTAACCCATAAAAAGTTTTCTTTTCAATTTAGGCCATCTACGTATTAAAACGTTAATAATTACATTCTTTGATTTAAGTAATTGGTGCGAGTACCTCCATCTCCCATCTCTGTTTCAGGCATATATCCCCATTTTACTTCATCATTGGCTAGGAACCCCATTAAGGGGTCCTCGACTCATTAAGCGAGTACTGAAACATATAGAACCTGTCCAAGCACCGATACATTCTCTGATGAGACTTCTTCTTTTTTTCCTTTTTTTTTCTTCTTCCTACTCTCAAAATATGTATATAATTATTTTATGGATAAATATATATAAGATATATATATATATATAATATAAACATATATATATAATATAGATGATATTATATATGATATACATATTTATAAACAAAAAATTGATGTTGTGGACAGTAAAGGACGTAAAAGACCGTAAAAACGTAAGGACGTAAAGGACGTAGCGCACCGATGGCTGGGGGATGGGGGACCCCATCACCACCACAGTTGCTACGCAACGTCTTTCGTCCTTAGGGTATTGGTAAAAAACACGTTTTTACGCTACCCTAAAGACGTAAAGACTTAAAGACGTAAGGACGGAAGACGTAAAGAGTGACGCCAGGAGTGGGGGAGTGAGAGGGGAATCCCTCCTAGTGCACCGCCTTTAAGTTCTAACGGTCCTAAAAAACACATTTTTATTGAAATGTACCGACAAAAACAAACCCGCGAAATATCTTTAGCGTTCGCGCACGCGGCCGTAGATTGCGCACTGCGGGCGCTCGCGTGGTTCTCGGCCGGCGGGACGGATCGCTTTTGGACTGCACGGTGACCCGAAACCCGAGCCAGACTTCAGCTACTTTCATTGAAAGGTAGCTTGAAAGTTAGCTCAGCTATACTTCATGAAAGTAGCTTAGCTACTTTCATGTACGTGGCTATGCCACGTACACGGGTTAGATAGCAGAGAGGGGGAAGGGGTGGTTACATGAGCAAGGCCTAAAATACATCCAGGAACCTCGATCCAGCACTTGTGACAACAGAGAACAAAGGGGGTAGGGGCTGAAGAACAAAAGGGGGTAGGGTAAAAAAAAAAAAACGCTCATGAAGTGCAAATGAGCATCGTGCTCACGCATGCACCACAGTACTCACGTACATGAGCGAATCAATGGAAATAGGGTCCCCAGGGGGGACCAGCCCCCAAAACTAAAACGGCATCCCTGAAAGTACCCCCCAAAAAGGGCTAGCCCCTGCCGTTAGGTGACCAATATTCAGCTCAGGAGACCTGAGTGCAGGGTCGGAAGCCCTGGCCCAGCCATATAATCTGATTACTTCATAAGGGTAGGGGAGGAACACAAGGATAGAGGTTAAAAAGCTCATGAAAGGACATTGAAATTAGGGCCAAGTACACATTTACTCACGCACGTTACATGCGCGAATTAATAGAAATTGGGACCCCAGGGGGACCAGGCCTCCAGTTTTAGTTAGCCCCAGACGCGAAAAAGCTACCCCAAAGTAGGCCACTCCGGGGAGATGCCAAATTATCAATCACGTACAGACGCTGGGGGTACAGAGCTACCCGACAGTACCCATCCCCTATTTGTCATTGCCGACTACGTACTCCGGTGGGTGAAAGTCTTATAATATCATTATCTTATTGGCGTTTATTGTGTATTGTTATTGGTGTTCTGTGTGAGTAAAGTGTGTGCGTGTTTTTTCCAAATCTCGTTTTGTTTTAATTGAGAGTTTTATTAAATTGTACCAAAGAGAAATTAATCATTTATTCGTTTCGGCGAGGTTTAAAGTTTGTAGGAGTTTTAAAAGATAAGTTTAGTTTAATTTTTTTTTCATTTTTTTCTTTGTTAGGTTTAATAAATTTTAGGAAGTGTAGTAAAGTTGTTTAGGTTAAGTTTTAGTTTTTCAGTGTATATATGTTTATTTAATTAATTTTAGTACTTTAAATTTTTTCTTAAGTTAGGATTCTAGTGGTTTTCAATTTTCTTTCCTTTGAGTGTAGGTTTTAATAAATTTAGTAGTGATAGTAAAAGTTGTTTAGAGTTTAAGTTTGGTTTTATCAGTATATAATAGTAGTATATTTTTTTATTTAATTGAGTTTAGTGCTTAATTTTTAAGTTGGATTTAGTTGTTTAATTTTTATTCCCAATTTCTCCTATTTTTTTTTCTTGCTATTGTTTATTTGTGTGTGTGGTGTGTGTGTGGTGTGTGTGTGTGTGTGTGTGTGTGAAATGTGTGTCGTGTGTGTGTGTTGTGTGTGTGTGTGTGTGTGTGTGTGTGTTGTGTGTTAAAGGAAGATGGTAGATTTGCATAGGCGCGGTGCTTTCTATTACTTTACCAACATCCTGCTTAAAATCTAACTTTGGCCTCTGGGAATAATCACCTATCTAACTCTAACCCTAACCTTTCGCTCTTGTCTAAGACTCAGATGGCTAAGAATTCACCCTCTAACTTGTTAATGTATCTAACTATAACTTATTTCAGAATTTCAGTCTGAAGGGTGGGTGTGGTATATGTAAACATACACTCCTATAACACGTCTCGTGAATCTTGAATCGCCTAACTTCGATGTTCTGTGGCTCAACATCTTTCTTCCTTCTACTACAATATCTTGTTTGCTCTGCTACTGTTTCCTAACCATACAGATTTTCACTCTTTCTATTGGAATATCTTTACTACCTCTCACGAGGATGTTATATTCTTCTCAAATCCAAAGTATTGAGGTCCTCTATTAGGGAGATTTCAATGTACACAACATTGAATGGTTGGGTTTCATACTGATTTAGCTGGGGAGGAGGCCGAATCATTCTGCATTCTCAACGATCTGGAGAGCAACTTAATTCAAAAAGAACCAACACACATTCGGGATCGTCCCAACAATTCTTGAACACACTTAACTGTTTCACCATAGTCCTTCTCTCTTAAATACACTACCTTCGCTCCTATTGGTAAATCTGACCACAAAATTATATCTCTTTAACTTTAATATTTCTCTCCAACAGCTCCATCCTGCCACTACGCGTTTTCTGGCACTATGTCGGGGTGTGATTGGGAGGTCTTGCTGTACGTCGCTTCTACGCTCAACTGTAATCTGGAATGACTGGCTATGCTCTGATGACGCCCTTCGGCTTCTGCCATTACGGTGGATTGGAATGGGAGCTGTTGTAATCGGTGACGGATGCAGCCGGTTCACGTCCTCTTCGACCATAAATTCTCTCTCCCTCTCCTCATAATCCATGGTTTGATTGTGTGCTTATTCTCTTGCCATTCAGGCTAGGGATAGACAGCGCTTATCGGGGGTAGAAAAATTCTCGTTCTCCTAGCACTCTCGCTAATTTTCATTGCAGCTAGAAATCGGTTCAGGATCCTCCTTGTTCGACACGAGCAAACGGGCTTTAGTTAACCGAAAAGTGCGCAACCTCCATTGGTTCTTCTATGACAAATCTTTCTGTCCTCTGCCAAAATAACTCTAAACAAACTTACTGGAAATCTGCCTTTCCTACCTGCTTATCGACTCTGATGACTCTGATTGCTAACTCTCCAACTGAAAGGCCAATCTCTTCGGCCTCCTATTTCTCATCCAACTCAACCCTGGACGACTGGCATTCCTCCTCTCCACCTTTTCTCGCAGGTGTCCTATGTCTTTGCCTGTGATTACCTTTGATCGGGTGCATAGGCTCCTGAGATCTAGAACGTTAGGAAAGGCGGGGGGCCCGGCGGGATGCAATCCCTCCCGAGTTTTGAGGCTGAGGTGCTTCCGAGCTGGACCCCTCCCCGATTCAAGTATAGTCTCTTATGTCTTCATATAAACACTTTCCCTCGTGGTTGGAAGCACGCACATGTACCAACCTGATTCCCCCGAAAGAAAGGAAGCCGCGTCTGATTCCTTCTAAACGATAGGCATTATAGCTCTCACGCCTGTATTCTATCTAAGTTTCTTTGAAAACCCTTCTTAACTTTCCACTTCTAGGACCATACTGGATATCCTCAATTCATCTTCTATTCCGATCGCCAGTACGGCTTTCGGCTTCGAGGTCTACAGAGGATATACTTTTATTAATCGATTTAGGTTTTCCGCCTCGGTTAGAACTACGGGGGACTTGCGTGGGTGGCGCTTGACACTATCCAAAGCATTTTGACGAGGTATTGGCACGCGTCACTGCTCCTTCTCTTTGCTTCCTTTGGGTTCCCTTCTTCTCTTTGCTTACTTATGGTCTAGCTTTGCTTTTCAAGTGCTCAATATCGGCTGTGAAGGTTGATTAGAGCGACATCTTCTTCTTTTTTGCTTAAAGTGTTTCCTCAGGTCTGTCTTTATCCTTTCCTACTTATCTTACTTTTCCCAATTAAATGATCTTCTCTCTGCAATCGTAAACTCTACCACTCATATGCCCGTATGACTCGACCCTTCATTCTCTAACTCATATTCAATTCTACTCCCCTTTTACTTCTAGAATTGCTCTCGTCTTAATCTTTTCCGATTCTATTCTCAATGATCTGGATAGAATTTCGATTGGGGTCGTCTCAACCTTGTGACATTCAATTCTTTAAAAACTTCAACTTCTACAAATCTCTCCCTCTCTGTAAAACACCTTCTAACTTTCCTATCTCTGTCGACGGTTTTCCTCCGTCTCTCCTGTTGACAATATTAAACATCCTTGGCCCTAAACATAAACAAAAAAAATGTCTTGGAACCTCACATCACAATGGTTGCTAGGGCGGCTTCAAAGAACTGGAATTCTGTTTAGATTGCGAGATTTTTTTTTCCTCTTCTCAGAGTTACTCCAGTAATACAAGGGTCTCATCCGCCCTTGTATGGAGTACAGTTCTCATATCTGGGGGCTTCTTGGTTCACCCTGCTTTTTGGACAGGGTCGAGTCAAAAAGCAAAAAGGCGTATAAACTGTTCTGTTACTTTCCAGTTCACTGACCCTCTATCTTTGCGGCACGATGTTAGCGTGTTTATCTCTTTCTATAGGTTACCGCAGCGCAGGTGTTCGAATCAGGAACTTACCACTCGGCGTACCACCACCTATACGACGCCCTCCGCGTAGCACAAGTGCTGTGTACTTGCGCACGAGTTTTTCTATGGTTGTAAGTGTAGGTAATCTAGGCTAGTGTTGCGGGCTCCTTGTCTTTCCGTGCCCACATTTTATTATGTTCTGTGTTGTGGATGGAATTTCTCTCCATCTCCTCGGTTACGACTTGAATTTAATCTTCCCTCACGTTAAAAGCCTGCAGTCGGTCTGTGTGCTCTTCTGCCGTAATTTACTGCTAGGTGGGATGAAAGTTGTTAGCCTTGCAACACCCCTCCCTGAATTAGGCGCTTCTGCCCGTGAGGGTAGCGTGACCCAACTGATTTGTAAATTAAATATTATTATATATAGATTTAGAATATATAGTATATTAATATATATATAATTTATATATATATATTTTATATTATATATATATATATATATATATATATATATATATATATATTACGAAACCAGACTGTCAAACTTCATTTGCCAAGAAGATGCCATGCATACTGGTCTGGGTGTGACACATACTTACCTATTATATTAGTCAGCGTTTTCATTAGGAGCTCCTACTTTTATTACGTAGCACTATTATTCTTTAGTATTGACAATCAAGTAAACAACAAATTTCTCTGGGTACCCGTCCTTCTCTTTCGAATATTATATTATATATTATATATAAATTATATACTATATATATATATATATATATATATTATATATATATAATATATTATATATATATATATATATTAAATATATATATAATATAAGTAATATATTATATTAATATTTATTATTTATATATATATATAGATATATATATATATATTATTAATATATTATATATTATATATTATATATATTTATATATATATATAGATATATATATATATTATATATTATTATATATATTTATATATATATATACTATATATATATATTTATATATTATAATAATTATATATTATATATATATAAATAGGTCAGCATCCCGAAAGCCTTAGAAAACATATATATATAATATTAACTAGACATATACGATAGATAATATAGTATATTATTATATATATTATAATATATATTATATAATATTATATATACTTTTCTACTGTGATTGAGGCTAGCAATTTTGAGTCTTTTTTTAATCAAGACCTATTTGACTCCGGCAATGATAATTCTGAAAAGCCTCAACTCGTTCGACTCATTATAATTAAAAGTAAGTTTCAAAACTGACCATTTAAAATGACTTGAGAATGACACAATCTAACGTCTGGCCCATGACCTTAAAATGGCTGTTGGCCAAGATCACAAACGAACTGATGATCGCAAGATCTACAATTTCTACACACTAACCAAAAATTACAACCACACCATTAATATAAAGTCAACTAATTATTTATCACTTATATTAAACCCTCCTCTACTAAACAATTCCTACTCACAGAACAGACGAAAGCCGAGGTAGTTTTCTATTCACATCAATCAGAAGGGAATAATCTACCACTACATGTATTCTCGCTAATCCCCTACGAAGTGTTTGTTAGCAATTAGTAATGGTAAAGCCAAGACTAAAAGAATTTGGATGTTTTTTTGACACGAGTTATAGTAGCGATAAACCGCCCCGCAGCCGACCGTCCTCCCCCACCAATAACAATATTGCAATTTACATCTGTAGATAAGAGAAAAGGTTCGATATAAAGAAATGACATTGATTAAATGCCGATTACGACCTTGTTCCCCTACGTTCTCATTATCTAAATATATACTAATATATCACATTCACATACCGCTAATAATGATATATAGATCAACCACCCCCATTAAAGCATAATAACTCACTAAAATAGCGAATATGAGATATAGGTAGCTAGCTAGGATAATAGCCTCTAGTACTATATTATTAGTACCTAGACGATATACTATTAAAAAACGGACCGATAAAGCTACATACAACTACTATATAAATATTATATATACTAGATCGATTATTATATATGACGCACTTTATACCATTACTCATTTATATAATATATATAATGTTGGGCCGCAACCAAAAAATAAGTTTGCGGACGCAATCGCGAATGCAATTCGTAAGAATAATTTGCGATCGCAACGGCCAATACGCGCAACGGTATTGCGGGTGTAGACCGCGAATTTCGCAAGGATACGGTAGGCACCGCCGGCGGCGAGTTCGCAACCGCAATTCGCAAACCGCAACTATTGACGTTTAAATATACGAAAACAAGAGAAATTAATAATTCCGATATATATATATAATAGATATTATATATTATAATATTATATATATATATATATATTATTATATATATATATATATATATATTATTATTATATTATATATTTTTAATTATTATATATATAGTAATATATATATTAGTGAATGGGCCGGATGTCAAATTTGACTGTTTTGCGGATATGCGGATAGCGAATCTTAAAGAGGGATGAGGGATGCGGGATGTGGATTCTTTAAAGTGATGAGGGGATGCGGGATGCGGATGCGGGATGTGTACTCTTTGAAGTTGAA
>JABUQX010059039.1:12500-32500 GCA_015478945.1 Trachelipus rathkii | reverse complement strand
ATGATAAATATATATGTATATTATATATATAGTATATATATATTATATATATATATATATATATATATATTATTTATAATATATATATATATATAATATTATATAATATATTGACGAAATCAAACAAACAATTTTGTACTTTGTATTACACACACACAACTTCTGTCTAATTCTACTAATCTAATCTATAACTAATACCCTTCTCTAAATAGATAATAGTAATGTCAATTTACCTGATTATTTTCTTGATAGAGCCTTCTTCTGGGATAAGATGAGTTATATAATCCAGGACAGAATAGTGGCCGATGAAGGTATGCGGCAGCAGACGATGTTTATATAATTATAATGTTAATAGGTTAATAGTATGTTAGTTAGTCCCGTATTACAGTATAGTCATATCACGTAAATTATAATATTATCAGTCAGGTCTTTATCTTTATCTGTTATCTGCAATTATATGTTGGTTTCTTCTTTCCTCAAAAATATTCCTTCTCTGTTGCGCTCTCTTATTTCTTCTTATCTCTCTTCTTATGTTTATTTGCTTCTTAGTCTTCTTATTATATTTATTTAACTTTCCTTGTCTTCTTGTTATATTATTTTCTTTCTTTGAATCTATCTTATTCTATATATATTATTTATCATTTATCAATTCGTTATTATTATCAACTACTATCATTATATTACTACAAATCTAGACAATTTTGCACCTGCAGAAATAAACAAATCATGCAGCAGACAATGATGATGTCACACATCATCAATGTCTGCTATCAATCTCACACCACTCTCTTCCATCTCTTTTATCCCCCTAATCTTTTCCATACTTCAAACACCATAACAAACCATATTTAATCATCATTCACTCTCACAATTCTCATTTCCATTTAGAATACATTATTATACCTACATTTCATTCCCCTCAAATTCCCAATAAATTCTTCACACATATTCCACATCTTGTATAATCCTGCACTTACATTTTTATACTTCCATTTCTTTCCCGAGTTAATTTCCTCCATCATGTCATCACACATATTCAATATCTTATACACTATTTCACTTGCTTGACTCGTACTCTGGATTTCCTCATCTCCTTCTTCACTCACCACAACACTACTATATTCATTCTCACTCTCATTTATGTGACTATCTCCCATTTGTATCTTTTCTGTTTTTCTCTCTCTACTGTTATTATTTTCATTTTTCTCTTGATCACTCTTACACTTTCTTCGTTCGTCCCCCGTTTTCTCTTAATTTCTTGAACAAGATTCTCTCACCTGGATATTCTAGTTCATCGCGTGGTAAGGTCCATTGTGAGTACATATAATAACCTTTAATATTTTCACTTATGTCAAATCTTTCTTTATACTATACAGTCATTGTTTTTTATATAATTTTTTTTATTTTTTTTTTTTTTTTTTTTTTTTTTTTTTTTTTTTTTTCTACTATTATCTTTTTATTTTAAAATTGCTTCAATCATCCCTTTTTTAACCTTCTATGTCTTCATTTGTTTCTCTTTCTCTTCTCTTCTTTCTCTCTCTTCAGCTCATTCAGATAGATATTCTCTTTCTTCCTTTTTATCCGCACGTCTTCTTGTTCCCCGTGCTTCTCTTTCCACAACAATCGGGATTTCCCCTAACGTATTGTCCCATTTGCGACTACAATCCGGTAGACATTTCTCCTAATTAAAAATCTCTTACACTCAGAACAATTGACACTGTCTGTGATGCGCATTAATACCATTTCCTTCCACACCTAGACAAAAAATAAATGGATCTTCACATCCTTTCGCCAAATAGCCCCAGTTCAGGTTTCATACATTTGAAAACATCTTCAAACCCTTACTCCAAACATTTCCACAACCACATTATGTTCCTTCCTCCACTTATAGACATTTGTAGATTCTTCTGGTCCATGGTCACCTTTGTGTAATTCCCTCTTCTGCGCCCCTTACTATTGTGTCCTCTTACATTTATTACCCTTATTATGTGTTTAACTCATGCCACACCTGTTCCGCTTCATTTCTAACTGCTTCTCTCTACTTTATACACTGCCCCCGTCATTCTCATCCCATCCGGTGTCTATGTCGTGCCTCGACACAATTCTTCCTTTCCTTTACTTTCCCTTAAAGGTTATCGTCACATAACTCAGTTTTGTCTTCAAAGTATCTTAGCATTTGCTTTCTAATATTTTTTCATATTTCCAGAATCACTGTCACCACATCAACACCGGATAATATTGTTCTTCCCACGTTTGGTTCAGTCTGCTGAAAGTTACAAAAATTGCGCTCCGGTTTACGATTCCTCTCCCCACTCCAACTCAGTCCCTAAACATATTGCTTGCACTCATTACTTTTTCGATACCTTATCACATATTCTTTCACGCTTTCTTCCTGATCTTTTTCTATTCAATTTTTGAACTCCATTCAGAACACAATAATTGAACCATCTCCACTCGTTTATCCAACTTATACCTATTATCTAGTGCTGCTGAATTATTAACTTCCACCCCACCCTCACTTGAAGTAAACAAATTCACCTATTACTGATATTTTTGTTAGTGTTACAATTACCGCTTCACCCATCCAAATGCAATTCGATCATTAATCCCCAAATTGTGTCTTCTCGATGTTGTAATTTAATTTACCACCCAATCACACCAACGGCTTTCATCCTAATGTCCACTTCTCAGTAATCCCTTTCCTCCCAGGGAAAACGCTGACACCTTTACCAACTATTCTGAGGCTGTTTCTCCATCCCTCTGTTGTTTACATCATACACCACCCATATTTAATTACTTTAGCTGTAAGCAGATGCTTGGCGCAATTGAGCGAAATCAAACCAAAACAATTTTTGTACTTGTGTAAATAACACACACACAACTTCTGAGAGGTCTAATTCTACTAATCTTAATCTATAGCTAATATCCCCTTCTTCTAAGGTTAAGAGTAATGTCAATCTTAGCCGGTAAACTGGATTTATATTTCTATGATAGAGCCATTCTTCTTAGGAAATAAGATGTATAAAATCCAGTACAGAATAGTGGGCCGATGGAGAGTATGCGGCAGCGCAGATGATGTTTAAATTTTATGTTAATAGGTAAATAGTATGTAGCTAGTCCCTATCTACGTATAGTTCATTATTTCATGTTAAGTTATTATATCAGTCAGGTCGTTATCTTGTCTGCCAATTATATGTGGTATTCATTCTTTCCCAAAAATATACGCTTCTGTTTTGCGGCTCTCATTATTTCTTCTTTAGTCTCTGCTTCTTATGTTTTCTTTGCTTCTATCTTTTATTATGATATTATTTAACTTTCCTCGTCTTCTATTATATTATTTGCTTCCGTGTTACATTTCTTATAATTCTATAATTATTACTCTTATCATTTGGTCCACCTCTATTATTATCCAATTCACTATCGATTATTTCTACCAAATCTAAGACAATTATTTGCACCTGAAGAAATAAACAAATCATGCAGCAAACAATGATGATGTCAAATTGCACTGCTATACATATATATATATTATAGATATATCATATATATATATATATATATATATATATATATATATATATATATATAACTATTATAATATACTAATATATATATAATATATATATATATATATATATATAAGTATATATAATATATATTAGAGATAGGACCATAATATCATTTCCCAATACTTCATGGATTTTTTTCTTATTGTGAATAATATATTTGTTAATAATTTGGCGAGATGGGGAAAATATTTTAAATGAATAAATTTTTTGATGTCAACACCAGACAGATGTACATGGAGTGAATATTATTGGTCAAGCGAATGATACCATTCCCACGAGGTGTAAGATATGTGCCATCATTTTATACCATAACTGGAATTATTATTAATCTCCTAGTTGAAAGGTGTTCAGCCATAAAAAATTGAATGAATAAAAATACATTCAATTTCCCTATGTTTCCAGGATGCAGGAAGAGGTCCCACCACTTCTTTGCGCGTAACTGCCACCAGGCATCTTCCTCAACCAACTGTCCTTTGAAAGAGGAAATTCACTCCATAATTTATAGAGCTACAAGTTGATGCATGCTAAAAAGTTAAAATTAATTATTGGAAGGTTAAATCAAAGTTTTCGCAGAGTTTATGCTTCGGAAATTATTTAATTATTCAGTTCTTGCTCAGCATTTAAACCTCTACGTTTTTCATCACAGATCAGACGCGCTACTAAAGAAAAACGTTCCCTTTGCCAAACAATTTATAGGCGTTTACAGGCACGGGCAGATCCTATGCTGACTGTCAAAAACTCGAGGATTGCGTCTATGGTCTGAATCCGTTCAAACATACAAGGGGATCTTACTGATCGGCAATTTTTGATGATCAACTGTAGACAACTGATCATCTTTATTATCACTGCTTGAATGGAGAATTGCTTTCTTGACGTTTGTAACACTGGTGCATCAATCTTTGAAATCTTTGCTTTTCTTGATCCATTTCAAAAACTTCACACTTTCAAATTTTCGGTCGACGCCGACCATAATTCTCTTTGAAGGAAACTGAGAAGTCAATAATTATGGTTTGTATCTAGTTCGTAGAATCCTACAACATAGGTCATTGAACACAAGGGGTTGCTCTCCATGAAAATCAAAACCTGTTTGGTTTAATTTCTGGTCCATATCGTTTGCTTTCATGTTCTTATTCCTCAACTTTCTGAGAATATTAATACCGTCTTATCAGAATATGGCTTACTATGTGGAATGACGTGGTTATTGGATGAGATTTAACTGATTATCTTAGTGTCTCTTCAAGAGGGCTGGAGACAGTTAATATAGTCATTCTAATAGAATTGTTATGTGGGATGCTATGATATATATTTTATCATGTAGAACTGGTCGAAAATGCAGGAGAGAGAGAGAATTCATTAAACAATCGCATAAGTTATTCATCATTTCCAGGAGTGCCTATTTTCAGGCGGTGTAGCGTCATAATTACTGATAGTTAATGAAATACTAATCTTGGTGCTGTATTTCTTTAGTTTTCTTGAGCCATGGTGTAATGATTAAAATGTGTGGCAGATTGAGCCTTACATTTTGAGAAGACGCACTGACTGGATAAATTGAGATTTCATGCCATGAATGTAGTGTGTAGTGTTGCTGACGCAGTTCGTGTTGTCACTCAAGAAGAAAGAAAGCTCTTTATAATTAATCCCTTTCAAAACAATATCTCTCATAAGTGAAAATCATTTGGTGATATGTTTTATTTCACCAACATTAAATATATTATTGAGATATTCACCAATGTGAAAATCAATGAATGGTTCAACGCACCACACAAAATTTAACATTTGAAGTCTTTGTTTACTAGTAAGAGAAAACAAAGAAAATCCTGATTGAGAATCTTACTATTCATCGGTGGAGAAAGCTAACTTGGATGATTGTTTGATAGAAATTATTAATTCTTAATCTTTAAGTTTAGCACAAACAGCCTTACATTTTCTCATAAATAATATCTCGGTAGTATTTCCTTAGACACAATGGGTATATAGGGACCAATTCTTTCATTAGTTATACAAACCTAAGACCTTCAACACGGGGAAACGGAAAATCATCAATTACAGGGTCATTTTGCAATGTTCTACTCATCCACCTTTGCGTTTTCAAAAGGATAATTTCGTTTCATTTTTAATTCTACTAATTCAGGGAGAGAGGATATTTTATGAGTTGTGATTCACTTATTTTGGAAATATTCTTTTATAGGTGATCTGTGAATTTCTGAGGGTTCATAATAATAATAATAATAATAATAATAATAATAATAATAATAATAATAATAATAATAATAATAATAATAATAATAATAATAATAATAATAATAATAATAATTTTCTATTGGGGTTGGTGGGGAATGTTTATTATTTGTGTTTAAGTATTTTAATTATTATGTTGAGTTTCAATGTTGTAAATAGAAGTGAACCAAATTTAAAGTCAAAGTACTTCAAGTGCTTAAGATAATAATTTATTTTAACGATTTTTTGAATATTACCCGTTTATTTTAGATTATTGTTATAACCTACTGGTAGTTCTAATTAATGGGAAATTTTAAGTAGTAGGTTAGATCAGTGGTCTTCAAAGTTGGGGAGTAGGCCCACATTTGATTGCGACAAGAAAAATGATAAAAAAATAATTAAACAAAAAAACCGTCAAGCAAACTCTATTAAAAACAGGACAATACGAACAAATCTCTTGAATGAATTAAATTTTATAAGGACAAATGCAAAAGACTCGATAAAGAGGAAAAATGCCTACGCGGCAGTATTAATACAAACATTTAAATCTAAAAACAACTCAAAAATCACAGTTAAACTATACCATAAAACAAGAAACTTTCTTCGCTGCTACTGCTACTACGGATAACTCTTCAAGATTAATGACAGCATGTAAGTGTACCAATTCGCATGTCCCGGGTCTGACTGTATGTCGACGGTATATTGGTTACACGACTTAATAGATTTTAAACCACTTAGCCGCACCAGCACCGCTTGTAACCCAGTAAAATAATATGAACATTTATCACTGAGCATAACAAGACAATCCTATTCTGTTTTAGGACTCCGTCAGTTTTGATTTTTTTTATTTTTTTTTTTTAATTTTTTTTTAATTATTGCATACTATATGATAACTAACAATGATTTTCAGGGTAACGGACGATGATTAAAAAGAGTTACGAAGCTTAATAATTAATAAAGTTATTGGAAGATTTAGATTATAGTGTTAAATAATTTTTTATCAAAAAAGATATGAGACGAAATATCTCGAAAGTACGACACTTACAGAAAACCAAGTTGCAGTTATTTGGAAATAACGTAATTGAATAATTTTTACAAAAATGTAAAAAATAATAAGATGAAGAGAAGTATAAAAAATGACTCATAAAAGAAAAAAAAGATTAGGGGGCTCGAGCCGACGGGGGACAAGGGGGAGGGCGGTTATTCCATTACCCCGTAGGGGGAGGGGACGGAAAAAGTGTAAAACGCCCCGCGACACCCATAATTACAAAGAGCGGTTTGAGGTTTCCGGATGTGATACAGCGGGGGACATCAACCCGGAATAAGGCGGTGGGTGGGGGAGTAAATAGTCCGTACCTCTGTCGTGTCCCCGGAAGAGGCCGACGAAGACCCCGACATACCTGGTCGGATGGCTCCTTGCGTGTTACCCGCTGGTATTCCTGTTAGTAATAAAACAAAATTGTAAAACTGACGGAGTCGTAGCTAGAAAACGGGTAAGGAAAGGTGAGGAGAGTCCGTGATGTGAAATCATGTCCGATGGTGACCAATTGGAAGAAGTGTTAAAAAAGTTGTTTTAGAAAATAATGAATTTAAAAAAAAAAAAAAAAAGGACAAAAAAAAAAGATTTATAAAACTGGCGGAGTCGTAAAACAGAAAGATTCCGATATATTCCGGAAAGTCATTTAAGGGGATTTACCATTACTTTCGAACATACAAATGTAACTAATCTTATTACATGAAAACATTATTGTATTACCCTTGCTGGAGAGGTATATGGTGTGTAGGAAAGTTAAAGGAGTTAAGTATTGAGGAATTGCTACATTAAAGATGGGCGGTAATATGGGTTATAATTTTAAATCTTGTTGTATATCTATAATGAGGTAAATTGTGTAGAAGTTTGAAACTCCTGAAAGAATGTTACTGAAGTGTAATTATACGGACGAAAACCTGTCAGCCATTGCGGTAGCCGGAGCTAATAAATGAATAAAATATGGCGTTCTCATACTTTCTTTGCAAAATTAGTTTTCGTCGAAATTATTTTTAGGGAGTAGTATTAAGGAAAATTAAATGCCCAAAACCGAGTTTGAGAAGAAGAGGATATTATGAGCGAAGAATTGGAAGCATAGAAAGTTAAAGAGGGGACTAAATAAATAAATAGAGGGTAGATAAAGTAAGGTTAATAATAGAATAAAAAATGAGGATAATAGAATTAATAGATGAATAGGTCTATTTTTTATACCCAATAATAATAATAATAATAAATAATAATATAAGTGAGAAATGAATGTCAATAAAAGCAAGAATTTTTTGGTAGAGTGAAAAGGCATAATACATGACATTTATGGGATAACAAAGACCAAAGGTACATTATCGAGTGTTTCTTGTAAGAGAATCCAAGGGAAGGTCTTCGCGGCTCGTGTTAGGGAAGATTGGAGAAGTAAAATATAGGTTAGAGTGAAGACCTTAATTCTTGCTCAAACAAGAGAGGGCGGCGATGATGGCAGTGTGCCTAAAACTTCATTCAAAAAGACTCTGTAAAAACTTTTTAAAAACCGGTGTGCAAGAATTTAATGAAACATTTAAAGGCTAGTTGAGGTCTAATCAACCATATAAATATAGTTATGTATATAAGTTATACTTATACCTATATATTAATATATTTCTCAACATAATATATCTATATATTATGTATATAAATAGGTAATAAGTTAGTTAGTGAGTATTGATTGTGAGCCGTGAGTATGGCCTGACTTAGTAATATATATAGTATAGTAGTTATAGTGTATAGTAGGTGTAAGTAGGGAGTAGTAGTTGTCTAGAGTGATAAAGGATAGTGAACTCATATCAGATGATGGAAACATTGGAAAGATCAAATGTATCGAATATGCATAGAGACATTTAGAAATAATATATATATAATAAATATATAATAATAACATTGTTTTAATGCTCTATTTATTAGTATATAGTAAATAATAGTATATTACTATAACAAGAAATGCATTATATAATATTAGTAGGTAGAAGTAGAACCATTGAATATGATTATATAGTAGTATAGTTAACGTTGTTAAAGCTCTGCCGGTGTATGAATATTTAACATAGAAGCTATGATCACCAACAGCTAAAATAAAGGCATGATTGTTAAAGTAATAATATATATAAATAGTATATAATATAGTGTATGAGTAGTGGTTAATATATGAATAACGGATAGTAAATATATTGATAGTGATAGTATAATATATATATTAAGATGATTGAATATATATATATATTAATGCAAAAAGGTGCTAAAACATCGGCCCCAACTAACCAAAAGGAAATGGATTATTTCCAATTTTCCATCATAAGAGAAGCAGCAAAAATACAAACAACAATACCAATGAATCCAGCATGTAAGAAGCGTAAAACTATCAAGAACGGGGTACCTCAAGGCGCAATACTGTCCCCCAAACCAGTCTATTCAACCTATTTCACCACCGAACTCCCACCCAACCACGAAACAAGATCAACACAATCAAAACAACCTACGCAAATGACAAGTGTACCATAGCCACTGGCACCACACACCAGAACCTAACCACGGCCACAAACCTGACACAAGGAACGAAACACTGATTCAAAACCAATTCAAAACAGGCTAACCAGATAGCAGATAGTCGCCACCCCCAAAAAACCCCAAAAAACCAAAAAAAACCAAATTCGATCACGCGCACCGCCCAACTTGGACCCACCACATCCCTGCAAGGCCTACTTATAACATTATTGTCATACCTTCAACAGAAACTACCCAGAAATCCTCGGAGTAACAAGGTAACACTCATCCACCTTCACAAAAAAGCTTCAGACAACATAAACGGCTCATCTGCCAAACAAGAGCTAACAAAATGTTAAGAACTATCGCTTGCACAGACTGTGTGCCAAAACAATAACAGACATCAAAAACGAGTATGCAAACAATACTCCTTCCGGACTCAATAACTTGACGCCGTCGTCCGAACTTGGCACCCATTCCTGACTAAAAAACAACAATAGATAAACTCCAAACGACACTTAAAAAAGCACTAAGAATCTACATAAACAGGATGCTCATCCAGAAACACCATGAACAAAACATGGCGGCAGAAGGCTAAAATAACTAACCATTAGCACCACACCTGGAAATATGATAGGCCACACAACTTCTTCACCAAAACTTCAAAGACACCCAACAAACCACATCCCAGATTTGCCCTTCACTAAACCCCATCCACCACCCCCCCCCCCCCCCCCCCCCCCCCCCCCCCCCCCCCCCCCCCCCTCAGACTCGAACAACGTCGTTTCCTCACCATCTCTATATTTACAAAACAAATCTGAGCAAATTCCACCTCCACCAAACAACACATCATACGCTGAACAATCCAACACGATAACTCAGAAAGGCTACTTAATGAGCCGTAGACCACCGAAAGCAACGAATTTTTAAAAGCCTGAGAAACTCCAATAGAGATAGCACCAGAATTCAACTCACTACCAAGAACCAGGAGTCATCGCTTGAAAGCCAAGTTAAAGATGACAGGTCACCAACCCTAATTACCATATTACAAACACAGGAATTCAACCTTAAACCAAACAATCCCAGACATCTGTCAAAACTGAACCAGGTCATTGGAGGGACTGCGGATGCGTTCACTTTTTCTCTTCCTGTCTATCGAACTGCTCACCATAAGAAGAATCTGAAAACATAATTCATTCCTGGGAAAGATCTCCTGGAGGCAGGATGGAGCGTCGGCGGGGGTACCTAGACATAGGTAAGGCCCCTCCCATGATGGGGGTGGTCAGGGATGAGAAGTTATTATTGGAAAATTATATTATATAAGGATATATATAAGTAATAGGTAAATAAATATATATATAAAGTATATTATATATATATATATATATATTATAAATATTATAGTAGTATATATATATATATATAACTAAAATAATATATATAAATATATATATATATATTAGTGAGCAAGGGACTAACAGTCCGCATTCTGTGCATCCGCGGGGAGATCCGCACATTATTACAGATCCGCATTCCGCATCCGCGCTTTGCCCTGCGGGATGTTGCGCGGATATTTATTGTTCAGATAAACACAAAAGAAGAATTTTTAATAAAATATCTGAAGGCAAACTTTAAATGAGAGATAATGGGACTCGACTGCAACTTGTAATGCTAACTCATCCAATCTCACCAGATGAAGTTCATAAGTAATTCGAATCAACAGAGTCACATGAGATTAGGGGTGCCAAAAAAATCCAGCGCCTCTACAACTTCTATCTCCGATGTAATACTATTAATCTAAACGCTAAGAAACATTTTGAACCATCTTTCAAATGAAGATGATGACGGTTTAAAAAAGAATGAAAGATGTAATAAAATTTGAGCTAAAAAAAAGCTTTGGTTCTGTGGAAATAATGACCTTCATACTATTCCAACTTACGATAGATCCCCGTTATTAAAGGCAAAAGTTTTTTTTTAATTGCAACACAATATTGGAACAAGTTAAATCGTCACTTGAGTTGCAAGTTGAAAACTATCAATGACGAACAGTCTATTATAATTCGTCACCCATTAAAAGGGAAAAAAACGAAAATCAACAGAACCAATAGCCTCCAAAGTAAATCAGTATAAAAAGATTTACTGGAAGAATTACTACAGTCCAGTAGTGGATAAAGAAACACCACGCGATTAGAAAAAAAGGTGTAGCTGCAAATGCTTTGAAAACTGATCACCAAGAAAAAAGACTAGATTACAAATGATGATCCTATCAGTGGTGGAAAATTGAAGCAAAATGTTTTACCCACGCTTAAAGAAATGCAAGGAATACTTGGCCTGTCCCCCAACTTGTGTTCCAAGTGACAGAAAGAGTATTTAGCAATTGCTGGGCTAATATATGTGAAAAGAGAAACAGACTTCTCAACAGAAAAGGCAGAAAAATTGATGTCCTTCAAACACAACCTTTTTGAATCTCGATACTACAATACTAGTGCAAAAAGTATTAATCCATTGTAAAACTCTTTCATTAAGGTCAGAGGTTGGGGAAAGAGGTGGTGGGTGCATTTGAGTTGGCGTCTCCGCCCGTAGCCCTGGTAAACAATTATATTAATAGATTGTGACTAAAACTCGAAATATATATATAGTAGGTATATAGTATATAGATATAATAGGTATAATATAGTAGGATATATATATATATATAATATATATATAGTCTACTATAGTATATAGTATATATATATATATATAATATATATAATATACACATAATATATATGATATATATATATAAATTATATAGTAATATAATATATATATATATATATATATATATAGTAGTTAATATATATATATTATATATATATATATATATACTATAGTATACAGAATATATATATATATATAAAGGCTATATATATATATATATATAATATATTATATATATATATATATATATATATATATATATATAGTATATATATAATATATATATATAATATATATATATATATTTATAGTATATATAATATATATATATATATCATATATATATATATATTACTATATATATATAATAAGTAATATATAATAAATATATAATATATCATTATATATATAGTGTATAATATATATAAATATATATAAATATAATATTATATATATATATATATATTACTATATATATATGATATATATAGTATATATAATATATATAATATATCAAAACATCCGCAATCCGCATCGTGGATGTTAAAAGTCAAACAATCGCTGCTTGATCGCGCGTAATCCGCGGATGCGTAATAAAAATGAATCTCCTTGCTATTAATCACTAAAATATATATATAATATATAAATATATTATAATTAATATAATATTATAATATAATATTAATATAATATTAGTATATATTATAATTAATAATATTATTATATATATATATATAATATATATATATATTATAATATATATAATTATATTTATAATTAATATATATATTAATAATTTATATAATATATAATATATATTAATTAATATATATTTAATTATAATATTTATAATTAATATATATAATATTTAATTATATATATATATGTATATATATATTAGTAATTTACTATATATATATTTTAATAATTATATTATACTAGAGAGTTACTCCGGTTGGAATTATAAGACCAATCAGGTGCCGCCGATACTGGTCCAAAATAAGAAGACATTAGGTTTAGAGAGTTGGTAAATGTACAGTGGATGTAACTGGGAGAAGCTTTATTTTTCGCACTGGAAACCGTAATGGCAAACTAAATCAAGCTTGATTGGCTCTATAATAAGAACGCTCGCTAGCCCGTTGTACTAAATGTCTGTATCCATGAGGAAGGTGCGAAGAGCATGGTCGTTGTGCTCCGAATAAGTGTGCATTGTTGTCCTCCTGTGCAGGAATCCACCCGTGATGGAATTCTGTCAATATTAAGTCAAATCGTTTACCTTTCAGACGAAAATTCCCTTAAAGGTTTTGGAAACAGGGCGGTTAGAATAATAGATCCGTTGCCTCAGGAAAAAGCTATTATCAAGGGATTAGAGTGACTGTGCGAAAGATCTTACGGAGGCTATTTATACCAGATTTGGGGCTTAAAAAAATTCAGTCAATAAAGGAATCAAGAACCAGGTTCACATTGAGTCCGGTGTCTGTAGGGGGTCCCGTGGCTTGTGGTTTTGGATAGTACAATATCTCCAAAATATTAACACAAGGCGCGACCCTAAAGAGAGCATAGCCTTAATGCCTCACTTATTACGCCTGGCAAGAAACGCTTGAAAGGACACTCCGTTATTAGGTTATTCCTTTGGTTTTTGGGTAATTGTCTACCCTCTTGAAGTAAATTTTCGTGAATGCCGACACACAATTTAAAATTGGCTTATATTTTAAAAAAAAACTATATCTCTGGAAAACATGTACATTCACCCATTCGGAGACACCCTATCGAAAATCCCCGCTTTAAATTGTCCCGCTTTTAATCGGGTCATGGCGTTGTGTAAACTTGTTCGTGTTCCACGTGCCGATTGTTGATGCCTTTTGTTTCGGTCATACCCATAAACAATCATGATTCGAACAATGTAATGTAACTACCAATTTTCTAACAATCTGGTGTTCACTTTCGACCCGGATCCCTATTCGTCTTGGGAAAACTTTCAAGTCGATTGATGTTTCGGATAGCTCTAGATAAACAATAAATTTTGGAATGTGTAGTCTTTCGCATGGCAACTCGACGCATTTTGCCATGGATAATCTTCAGCATAAAACTGACTGAATCGCGTGAGAAACTTAAACTTACAGTTCATCAGACATCTCACTAAGATGTGTTAGTCTATGTCAGAGAGCATTAACATCGAGTGGACTTTATCAAAAAGATTTGGTTCCCCCGTTGGCCCTTGGTATGTATTTCAAAGTGGGCGAAAAGGACCGACCTGCTCCGAATATCGCGGGGTCGGATTTCTATCTCAGGTCGGCACCTTACCCACCTGTATTTCACAAAGCGACCATCCACATATAACAATGACATTATTCAAATTGTTCCTTAGCCCAGATATTTTTTACATGCTTACTATCAGACCAATGAAATACAATCATGGTAAAGATAAATTTGTTCTGATTGATTGAGCCGGGCGTCAGATAATTTATATCCGCGAGAGGCAAAGCTAATTTTAAGAATTTATGTCTCCGAATGTGGATTCCAGATTTTTAAAACAAATTTACACAAACACGCTATTCCGTTTTTTGGCCATTTTGAGGGGGGAAATATCAAAAAATCCGCCTAGACACCACAACATGTTCTTCACTCACCAGGATTGCAAATTCGGGTTCTGAGGAACGATTATCGCGCTGAGTTTGTTCATTCACGTTTCAAGGGCAAAACAAGGCTCCTGGACAACACCCGCTGTAAGCCTAGCCCCTTCTTAGTTGATAGTCGGCACCTGTCTTAAAATTTATAATCAGAGTAGTATATAATAATATATATTATATATATATTAATAATATAATTATATATATAATAATATAATATAATAATATAATATTATATATATATATAATATTCATATATATACCATCAACATCCTCTTTTCCCATATTGGGGGTGAGGTGCGTCGAATACACTGGAATCAAAAGTAGTAGAAGAATATGACTCAAATCGAGAAGAAATCCCATCCTTACAGTCATCTTTATATCCTTAAGTTAGAGAACTCATCGCACTCAGAAAAATCCACCCAAGGGTTTCACGAGACATCGAAGGACCATCACTGTTATATCTCGTCAATGTGAAATTCATCCCCTGGGTTTGGCCTACAACGATACCCCATCACAAGATCCCGTCATTTACTCCTATTATATACCTTTCTTCACGCTCTGCCAAACTCACATTCCTTTACTGAATCAATCCACTTTTTCTTTGGTTTCATAGCCTGTCGATTCCCAGTTCACTTACCACTACACATCCTCTTAACCAATCGACTTTCATCCTTCTTTTCCATATGACCAAACCATCTCAATGCACTCTCGTTTATTCTCTCATTTACGCATTTCTTCACACCACACAACTCCCGAATTTCCCATTTTATCAATTCTTCTCACACCAAAGACACCCTAAGATTGTCCATCTGAACGCTTTGTACCTTAGATCTGTACCTCTTATTCCAGCCCATAGTTTCACACTATTACATTAACACAGGTAACAACAAACCCATATCATGCAAAATCCTAGCGAACTCAAGACTTGCGTCTCTTTACATCCACTAAGGATTTAATTGGCACCAGACACCTTCCTACCATTCAAAACTTTCCTACTACACTCTGAATCATCCGTTCCCTTTTCATCCAACATATTTCCTAAAATATTTAAACTCAGACACTGGTTCCAGTTGCTCACCATACAACATAATTTTACACCGAGGACTTCCCTCATTCAGTATCATAACCTTACTATTATCTACATTTATTTTCAAACCCATCATTTTACACACCCTGCAAACCCCTCAACCAATCCTCAAACTCTCTTCAGATTCGCCACGCAAAACAAATCATCCTCACATAATAAGTAGGGCACCTTTCACTCTCTTCCATTCTCCATCATTCTAATACCTTCCCCTGCCAACCCTACCTATAATTTTTTCATAACTTCATCCATATACAAATTAAATAACCAAGGAGACATAACAAATCCCTGCCTCACCCCGCTTGTTAATATTAAACCATTCACTTTCAACTCCTTTTAATTCTTAACATACGCTCACCAATTGTCATTACATACCCGATTCCATCAGAAGGTACCAGAAAAACACTGATATACACTAACAACCTGCCACAGAGCTTTCCTATTGACCCTAACATACGCCTATCACAAATCCATAAAACCTAAATACAATTTCTTCCTCTTCTTCCTTATTTTCTCAATCGTTAGTTTCAATGTAAACATTTGATCCACACACCCTCTACCGCTTCTAAATGCACCTTGTTCTTCACCAATTAGTCCTTCAGTCACTCGACGCAATCTTTCGACCGAAAATACCAGCTTATATTTTCCCTATAATACTCAATAGACTAATTCTCCTATAGTTCCTATAGTTCCCTTTATCCCCCTTACCTTTATATAAGGGCACAACTACTGCTCTTCTCCAATCTCTCAGAACAATACCCTCCATAAGCGCTTGTTACACAACTTCCAAATCCATTCGATCACCATCTCGGCCTCTATTCTGATTATTCACCAGCATTTCCATCTATGCCTGCAGAATTTACCAATATCAACTTTCTCACCCAACCATTGCCTCCTCCCTACTAGTGACCTCATCCCCAAAATACATATTTCTCATTGCACCATCAAACCTACATACATTCACTATCATCTCGTCATTACTGTCAATGTTATACACATTTTCGAAGTTGTTCCCTCCACCAACTCCTTGCTCACATCTATTTGCATCAGTTACGAAAGCACCATATCCCTATTCATTATTCTATGCAGCATTCCTTTTACTCTCATTTTTAATCTTCCGCGGCTTCTTTCCAAAAAGCTTTTCTATTCCCTGTAAGTCCATTCTTCATTACCTCATTTTTTCTCTTTCGTATGCAACTAGTCTTCGATTTTCTTCTTATTAAATTCCAGATATCCTTTCTTCCAACCACGCCTCTTTTTACTTTTACCCCTTGCATCACATCTTCATTTCGCCATTCACTGTTGAGATTCTTACTTGACTACTTTTAGCCATCCACATACTTCTCTTGCATTATTAACAAAGGTTCCTCATTTGTGCCCAGATTTTCCAGTTTTATTCCTTTTCACATGGCAACGGATTTTTTTTCGCAAGGCGCTTTAAAATACTTTTTCGCTTATTTTCCTTGTTTTCATTAACTTCTTTCTCACTCTTAATTACCCACTTCCTCCTTATCACCGTTCCTCTTCATCCAAGTCCCCACTAAACTTAATTTTACAATAGTACAACATATGATCCGATAATCCCATTCTAACCCTCTCACTGATTTAAACATCCAACACATACTTTAACATCTCCTTCTTCACCAACACAAATCGATCATACTTTTCACTTTCGATACCATCTCTACCTACACCCACTCTAGTATCCTTATGAATACTTTTGTGTTTAAAGAAAGTGATTACTTACACCCAACCTCTCTCCTCACAGGAAATCAATCACCTCCTACCATTCTCATTTTCTCCCGACACACCAAAGCCACGGTATACCATCCCTCTTTTGATCACCTATCCAACTATTTAGATCGACCAGCACAATCTATTTCTGAATCCCTAACTCACCGACATCTAAAAACGTCATTCAGTTGTCCAAGAAAGTTGCACTCTCCCTCAACATCACCTCAGATGGGACATATGTTACAACCACAACATACCTTGACCTATATATAATATATATATATTAATATATTATAAATATATATATATATCATATTATATATATATATATATAAATATATATATATATTATATATATATATATAATAATATATATATATATATAACAAAAACTTACCCGTTTCTAATTTTGCTTTTAGTCTTATGGTAGCAAACTAAAGAAATAATCAGGATATATAACGAATGTATTATATACAGAAAAAATTAAAAAGAAAAATATCACTGGAAATTTACAAAACTCAGGCAAAAAATAGGCCAGCATAGTTTAGCCTAGGCTCTATCCAAGTGCAGAATTATGCCAGGTTAGCGTGTGTTGAGCAACATTAAGAAATAAAAGTCTAATTTTCTCTTGTAGATTAATATAATAACAATAAAAATAATAAAAATAAATAATGTTATTCAAGATTTATAAAAGTGAAATGAAAAAAAAACTTTGAATAACGTAGATCTGGCCTAAGTTTCAGCTACTCTAGTCTAATATCATATCTGACAAGGTGGAATATATGATTTAAGTGCAAGGATATGAGGCCCGATAGCAAGCTCTGATTGCAGCGCTACGCAGGCGGAGTGCTTCCACCGCGGGCGTAGGTCGCATTCCTAATACGTGCCTTTTCCAATACCTGGAAGCATGAGAAGAGTGATTTGTATGCTGAATAGCATTGTTTTGTTGTATGTGTTAGCTATGTTTGGTAGTGATGGTGTGTTTATTGAGATTTGTGTAATACCCACTATACCGTAAACTGCGAATAAAGTCAAATATTTACAAGAAAAATCTCCGTACTTGAAGGCAATTTTTTTTGTTTCCGTTCACGTAACCGAGGGAGGATCCGAACCCATAAGTAAGAGGGAATCCCGCATTCTGAAGGCGAGCCAAAAAAGCGCGCCTTAACTCACTGAGCCAAACGTGAACTGTATATTATAATATATATATATAATAATATTATATATATATATATATTATATATATATTAAATATATATATTATATATAGTTTATATATATATATATATATATATATATATATAATATATATATATAATATTATATATATATATATTATATTATATATATATATATATATATATATATATATATATATATATATATAATATATATATATATATATATATATATAATAATATATATATATAATATATATATATATATATATATATATATATATCTTCGTAGAGAAGTCTTTCGACAGACCTGGAAGAAGGATTTCAGAATCTTCTCGCTCCCGCCTCCACCCACAAGAAAAACTGATGTTACTGGGACGCATTGTGCGCCGCCGCCGTTCCGGAACAAAATGCGAAGATCATCCCCGGCCTCCATCGCTCAACAACTTCATTTCTCTCTACCTCATTCATTGAGGCATAATTTCCGACTTATGCCTCAGGTTAATCATAATTTAATCAGCCTTTGATGTGGCTTCTCTTACAAATACCACATTTACTTAAATACTTCACTCAATTTCTGCAGGACATTGCTTTGACTATTTTTTTAAATAATTTAATAGAGTGATTGATTATATTTGCAGAGTTGCGAATATTTTTTTCCTTTTAAAAACCGATACAAAGGCAAAATTTGGTGCAGGTGTATGAGGGTTGCCTTAGTCTATGTTTGTCTTGCTTATAGATAATTTATTTTAATCGGAGATTGTTTAGCACTATGCCCCTTTGTACACAAATTTATACTTGGTGATCGTTATGTGGATATCAGATGATTGTATCAGTAATGAACCTTATTCTGATTTTTTTTTTTTTTTTTTTTTTTTTTTTTTTTTTTTTTTTTTTTTTTAAATAGCAATTTATTTAACCTTAGACCACAATTGAATTTCATACATTAGACCGAACAAGTAATAGCAAATCTTTCATAGATATCCAAATCTTACATATTCAATTTAAAATTTAAAGTGAAAAGAGGAAATATGTTCTAGAAATGTGGTGGAAATTGAAAGAAAATCTGCGGGATTTTAAAGAAAAGTATTATCAAATTTAATTAAACAAAGAAAATAAGGCTTAAATTAACTTTTCATAGCAAACACTAAGACACTTTTATCAGGCTAATAAATAAAAAGTAATGCAGAGCAAAGACGCAATATTATGAATCAAGTACCCATAAAACCATAAGATTAAAATGTCTTATGCTTTCGTCGTACCTTTTTCTGAACAAAATCAGATTTTCTTTAAAACAGTTGTGTGATTTCCATTTGGTCTTAACTTTCCCAAAACTTTGACTAG
>JABUQX010059039.1:0-7500 GCA_015478945.1 Trachelipus rathkii | reverse complement strand
GAGAGGAGAGAGAGAAAGTAATCTTTTGGTTCAAGGAGATATATGAGTGAGATAGGATAGAGAATATGAGATATATATTATATATAGACGTAATATGAATATAGAAGGAGGAAGAGATAGATTAGAGAGAAGAGAGAGAGAGAGAGAGAGAGAGAGATAGATAAGGAGAGAGTAAGAGAGAGATGAGAGAGAGAGTAAGATTATAGTAGAGTAGACTATTATAGATAATGACATAGAGTAGAGAGAGAGATATAGTATATAATTAGTATGATAGATGAACAGAGATAGACATAGAATAGAGAGTAAGATAGATACTAGAATATTATATATATGATAACGAGTGAGAGACGAGACTGAGATAGATATAGAGAGTATGAGAGTATATAAGAGTGAGAGAGAATAGAGAAATAGAGATGATATAGATAGATGAGTAGAGTATAGAGATAGAGTAGAGAGAGTAGGAGAATTAACAAGTCGAAAAGCTGTAGTGGACGTTTAAGAACAGAGAAGAGAGTAAGAGAGAGAGATAGAGAGAAGAGAGAGAGGTGAGAGAGAGATGAGATGAAAGGGAAAAAAACGGAAAAATACGATGGTACCTTGATTAATGAAGAAAAATATCTAAATGTCCCTATACAAAGATATATATAGAGAATATATGAGAGAGAGAGAGATAAGAGAGAGGGAGATACAGAGAGAGAGAGAGAGATATAATAATATAAGATACAGATATAAGATAGTATAGGAGTAGAACATTTGTAGTTGCAAGATCAGCCTCTTTCTATCAAATTTGTGAATACGTAACGATGGTTAGGCGACATGGGAGGCTTCAGTCCGAACTTGCCTTGGCTCTAAGACCAGTGATTTTCAACCTTTTTATGGCCATGCCACACCGAAAGGAGTATCTCTGAAGAGATACTGATGCCCCGACTCGCCCCCCCCGCCCCACGACCCGAACCCCCGCACCCCCGCACCCCCCCCCGTGAAAGAGTATAATGTATTAGTTCAGAAAGTGAAGCACGATATTACGTGGAGAAAGCTCATTAAAGGCAATTAACTTTGGTTTTAATTGTGTAGCATGACCCGATCATGAAGAGAAAAAAAAAATTTGATCTTGATAGAATAAGATATTGCTAGTGGGGAAAAGAGGTATATGAAGAGAATATATATATAATAGAATACGATATATATATAGATGAATATATATATAAGAAGATGAGAGAGAGAGAGAGATATGAGAGAGAGAGAGAGTAGAGAAGAGAGGTAATATATAAAGATAGTAGATAGTAAGTAGTATAGTAATAGTAGATATATAGAGTACAGAGAGATAGACGAGTAGACAAGACTAGATAGATGAGATGATGAAGATGATATATAGAGAGAGATAGATGAGAGTATGAAGAGTAACGAGATATAGATAGATGTAAATGAAGATATATATAGAGAAGATATATATATAAGGAGAGAGAGAAGAGGAGATAGAGGATGGAATTACCATATAGAGATAGAGAGAGTAGATTAGAGAGGAGAGAGAGGAGAGATATAGTAGTATGTAGAAGAGCATAGATTAGATGATGAAGATATGTAATAGATAGCAGAGATGATATGAAGAGTAGATATAGAGAGAGTAATAGAGAGTAGAATTGATATATGAAGAGTAAGAAGAGAGTGAAGAATTAAGAGAGAGAGTATATAAGAGAAGAGAGAGATAGAAGAGAGAGAGAAAGGAAAGAGAGATATATGAGAGAGAGAGTAGTAATATATACCTCGGAACCTAACAGAATAACGCGTAGTGTGACGATTGAACCACTAGACGAGCCAAGCAATTGAGAGCTAGAAGGAGAACACGACAATAGCATTCCGGATGTTGAGGAGAGAGAAGATAAGTATAGCACCGAGCCAAAACAGTAAAGAGCATGCCGCGATGAGCTTCGCAGGCTCACACTCCGAGGCAATAAAGGGAGAGAGACATAAGAAAGCAGAAAGTACGGCGCAGCAGAGATGAAAAAGTAGGGGCTTAGTAAGACGGAGGTATGACAATTGTTTATTGATAAAGTAAAACTGCACTGCTCCGGCAGTTTTGATAGTAGAGATAAAAATACCCCCTTTTAGAGCAGTATTCGACAGAGACCTTGCTAGGGAAGATGAGACCTGAGCACCTGAGCAGATGAGAGACGCGATGATGTGATGATTGCCGACATACGCACCACAGATATGAGACTGAGAAGAAGGAAAGAAACACTACTAAATGACGTTCCGTATGAATGGGTGAAAAGAAAGAGATGATGAGAGATGTAGCCCGACGGCAAGAGGTATGTACATATGTCCGGCTGCTAGCTTCCCGACATCGAACACGTGACTGGCTCAGAAGAGTGTAAAATATGTTGGATTGTACACAACACCAAATTATCAATAGCGAGTAAGTATTTAAGGTTATATTGTTGATGACCGCACAAAGAAGTATGGAAATACTTATCTTTAGTGAGCCAGGAATTAGAATATTTACTATAGATAAAGTATTTACTGGATTGCTAAGCTATCGAGCATCATTGAGTGATATATGAGCTAGTATTGAATGAAAAGTATAATCACCTATATTCTAGTAGATCATTTCACCTTTGCTAGGGATATCGACCTGGGTATACCGTTTAGCTAGTACACCGGACGGTATGTGTTGACGCACTATCTAGCCACAATGGGTGAGCTAATATAGGGTAAATTAAAACCAAGACAATAGGCTAATCACATGATATGGTCAGAATATAGTGAGTAGAATATCTCAGGGCTCGACGTCAGTGTATGAAAAAAATTAGATAAACATGCCAGCGCAGCTCTTCCCGCTTCACACACTGCAGCGAGTGCATAGGCCATATTACAGGAGCTCTGTGTGTTACGAAGGATTGGAGTGAGAAAAATGAGTGTATTAAGTTGTTTTGTCATATGGAAAGAAGATGGAAGATGAGTGACCTCGACAAGTGGGTATAAGAAAGATACTTAGTGACCTATCAAGTAGTTCAATATATTGAGATTATAAATAGAATAATATATTCAGCGAGACTCAGCAGAGATCTGTTGATAGTTATGTGTTATATGCCAATAAAATTGGACTTCTGCTTTATGATACGAGCTAATTTTTCACCGTAGTACAGGTGCCTAGTGCGAAGAGCACAGTGAATTATGCGCAACGTCATTGCACTAATGGCGCAAGTTATAGTGATAATTGAGGCATGCTACGCCTATCTATATCGTGAAAAGAGAAGTATACAAGAGTAATTCATATTGAATTCCTCATGGTATTTGAGTGAGTGTAGGCATGCGCTCATGCGGCGAAGCGACATTGTGCAGTACAGCGAGTTGCCGCGCTATCTCTCGCCTGTACATAATCTCGCATTGAAGGAGTGCGCAAACAGAGTGCCCACCAGTGGATGACGGCGAAGTACTGCGCACAGCGTGTAGAGCATTACAATACATTAGTTGACATTTTGTTGTGACAGTCACCACACTTAGGGTTTTGAGAGGCTTCTTTCGACTTAGGTCATGGCTTCCTTTATAACATATTACTGATGGCATGTTTGCACACCCACCCCTAGTCCTCGGGACCGAAAGTTGCGCTTTTACAAAAATTAAAAACACTCTACTGATATAACAGAGGTAATAATAAACAGATTTAGCCTATTCAAAGAAGCTCCATATATACTAATTGTTATAATTCATTTGATAGAGTGTAATACATTGCACATGTAACTTAGACACCTATTGTCTGTTGATATGTAATGATAAAAAAATAATAAAAATAACAATATATCAACCTTCTGGGAATTGAAACCTGACTCCCACTATCATGTCAACAATAAACTCGAATGTGTTATATTGATTTAATCACGTAGATTTCTCGTGATGAGACCACTACCGCGCAACACCATGATGCTATGCTGTCTTAAATAGTATATCGACAAAGAGAGGGTGTAATGTTTACCAGTCAGAGAAGTAAAAGGCATATATCACCCGAAATCAAACACGTTTCAAATCAACCTCTTCTCCCACTTAGCCTACTAGTGTTATCCAAGACTGCTTCGCAGTAGCCTAAATATAGTGCTTGTGAGTACAAAACCCACAGGATAGAAGATTGTGAATTCATACGTCAGCTATGTTAAGCAATAAGTGGCACGTTATCACCAAATATTAGTTACCACTTCCTTGATGACGAACGCATCAGAACTATACTACGGTGCCGAAACTAGGCGTAGTAAAGCCAAGTTCTTAATGTGCGATCTATCGAGATACTAACACCAATTTCTTCAATCTAAGAATCTTTATATCTAGAACACCCCTTAAAACTAGCACATTAATGGACTTATCAATCCGAATCCTTGCCAATGGTAGAACTAATACAGAGTCGTGACGTGTAAACAAAGCGTTCATGAATATCAAATAAATACGCTAGAGATAGTAAACAATCTGTTCGAATACGAACTCGCCTACATCGAGGATAATAAGTGTATTAATCATAAGCAAGAAGTAGTACAAAAAGATATATGTTGCGCCGCTATAAGTTGACTCTACTATCTTTACCATCATGTTCTACCAAATATGTTTATTTACAGCGTGAACATAGCTATTAGCTAATGATTAACGGTGAATTAGCAAACAATTCCATCATCAGTTCATCCATGGTTAACATAAACGTATAATATCGAAAAAAGATCAGAAGTCTTTATTTTCAACTGGCGATCCTTTTAGCATATCCCATATAGTCTGTGTGGAATTAATGAAGATGACCGATCTTGTACACTCTGATTGCAAAGAGAAAAACAGTAATGGGTCGTTCTTGCCTTCATATGAACTGGGATAGTTAGACACAGCTAAAGAGTGAGAATAACGATTAAAGTAATCACGTATAAGATAGAGCGATGCATGAGTTGATGCAGACTATCCAATGAGAGGATAAGAGAGTAACCTCCGTATGGTGTGAATAGTAAAAGATATTGATCTACCGAAAATAAGCTCATAGCCACAGTAAAGCAATTCATTATTTGTGCTTCTCTTTACTATTTAACGACTGGCACAACGAAATATACCCACTGAAAAATCAAATGGGCAAATATGACAAATTTTCTTGGGTACAGTTCTTATCACATTCTCAGAACAGAGCGAATAATGACACCTAATTATGTAATGAGTCCACTATTAAATGCACACATCTGTCACAGACTATAGTAATCCGTATATACATCCTAAACCTTGTCTATCGTACATCAGCGCGCTTACGCGCGACAAGGAAAAGAGATTCATGCGATGACACAAAAATAAATAGAATACAAGGAGAACAAAGTCGGATGAGAAAGAGAATAAAGTAGTAATCAACTATAGTATATCGAATTAATGGTCCTTACAGAAGCCATTCTGACAATCAGAGATAAGGACTAGAATATCTAAGATTTTCTATAAATACATTTTCTTGTTTAATGAATATGATATCGAAAATCATATTAAGTAGAATTAAACAGATGTAAAGCATAGGACAAATAAAGTTATGGTAAGATGATTGACCGGTATATTATAATAGTCCGCTTCTTCAGCACATTAAGTTTATATATGAGCCAGTGTAGATATACAATACCAGGTAAGTGCAAGCTCAGAAAGTACACAAGTTTTATGAAGAACCACTGGAAAACAACTTCAGCACTCTCCGTCAACTTCTTAGTGATATAGCATTATAAAACGCAGAATAACATTTTTAATGAGTATGACACAAGGAGTCGGCGGGTGAGGAAATAGCTTTCGAACCTACTAGATGAATTAAGATGAAAATGTATATATTGATCCCAAAACCGGTTTAGCGCTATTTAGCAGATAGTTAAGGACATCTAATTATAATTACCGACAGAGATACTAAGAAGAGGGATAGAGATTTGATAGAATCAAAGTGGAGGTATATATACAATATTATATAAATATAATGACAAAATGATCAGAAAGAGTGTGATAGGTGATATAGTATAAGAATACTAAAGATGATATTTATGCAATTTCTACAATGGAATAAGTTATTTAAGTACTATCCAAATGAAGTCTGATTTTTTATGATCATATCCTAGGGATTGAAAATAGAGATTTAAAGCACGTAAGTATTTCTGAATATTAGTACAAACCTAATCTTATTTAAAGCCAGATTTAATCAGTATATTAGTACAAGGGATTAGAGAAGGTAAATGTATGCTTCCACCACATTACATTATATAATATATATTATATATATATATATATATATATATATACTAACCTAAGTATATATATATATATTAATATAATATATATTTATAATACAGTGGCTATATAGTATAACTAAGCTAGTGAGATATATAGAATTCACATTGTATAGGGCCCCTCCGCCAAAGGTGAGCGAAATGGAGGTATACTACCCCTATATATTGACCATATATATACACAACTTGCTTACAAGAATTTCAAAAAATACGCAGGCGATAGTATAATTCAAAAATAACCTACTTAAGTAATATATCTAAATAGCGTAATGTAACTATATGGGCTCACTAAGCAGATGTCCTGCGTAAGTAGTTTTATGTAATCATACTCACAACGTACCATCGAGAGTGACTAAAAGTATAAATAGCCGCGAGAATTCCTATGTTATATATCACCCATCCCAACAGGAACCACGAACGCAACATCATAACCGTTCCACGTACTCGGGACGTAGTCAGACATAACAGATATAAGGATCAACCGTCTGCACGTGAAGTAGAAATAAATAAACCCTTCGCATGGAGTCACCCTGTTTGTAAACCTACGCCCTCACGTAGCTGTAACGGTAAAGAGTCGATCTTTGGTTCCTGATTAGTATATAGTGTATATGAGTATATATTCACCCATGGAGGAACAACAATCTGCGAGTCCCATGGCTTATTTACCTTCAATAAGAGTACTCCTTTCTTACTGCATCGAGAAAATTATATATTGCGCCATAAAAAAAAGTGATACTGACAGTTGTTTCAGAACAAAACCGTGCCAGGAATACATGTTAAAAAAGCACCTAAGACGTTAACACTTATCTTCTTAAAAAGGAAAGAAGAAAAAAAACAGTTTTAAAGACTTCCTTCGCACTTGTTGAATTGTAACATAAAGGGGTAAGGCCCCCTTATGAATTGACCATATATATTATATTAATTATATATAATAATAAATATAATATATTAATATAATTAATATATATATATAAATTATATATAATATATTATATAAATATATATATATATATAATATATTAATTAATATATATATAATATATAATGAAATAAATCCCTATAAATTATTGTCTTAATATTGATATAGTGAGGAAAAAATTGTATAAACAATTAATTACTGCTTTCTCAGATCTCAATGTTAAGAAGGTATAATGCAAAATATAGGAAGAAACAAAAATCATTATTATAACTATATATATAATTAAATATGAGATCTCATCTCTATATCTCTTCTTTT
>JABUQX010059038.1:10000-12500 GCA_015478945.1 Trachelipus rathkii | reverse complement strand
AAAAACAAAATCGATTACATCGTTCGGTCGATATATATATATTGCTTAACTTTCTCTTAAAGACAAGTTCTATATATATATATATATATATTATATATAATATATATATATATATATATATATATAATAATACTATATATATATATATAATATATATATATATTATAAATATATATATTATATATATATATATTATATATATATTAGTGTTGCAGGTAACGTCCGCATCCCCACATTTTTGAAGATCCGCATCCGCATCCAGTCTTTGACCTGCGGATGTTGCGCGGATATTTATTGTCAAGATTTGATACAGAATTTTATAATAAAAATACTTAAGATGAATCTGAAAATGAAAATGAAAAAATGAAAATGAGTTGAAGGCAATTCAAAAACGGCTTGATATGCCACATCTTACTGTCATCAAAGACGTTCCAACTCGCTGGAATAGTACACTTCATTTGATGGAAAGAATGATATTGCTCAAAGAACTTCTAGCTTTGTAAGCCAGTCGTATTCCAAGTTAACATTCTTACTAATATGTGGAAAATGACATCATATCCCACTGCATAAAGCTATTGAAACCATTTGAAGAAATCCCCAAAAAAATCAGCGCCTCTAACAGCTTCTGTCTCCGATGTATTACCATTAATCTCAACGCTAAGAAGCATTTTGAACCATCTTCAAATGAAAATGATGACGGTTTAAAAAGAATGAAATATGTAATAAAACTAAAGCTAGAAAAACGCTTTGGTTCTGTGGAAATTAATGACCTTCATACTATTGCAACTTACTTAGACCCCTGTTTTAATGGCAAGTTTTTTTTGTAACCCAATATTAGAACAAGTTAAATCATCACTTTGTGTTGCAGTTTGAAAAACGTTCAATACCGAACAGTCTATTAATTTTGCCACCCAGTTAAAAGAAAAAAAACGAAATGTACAGAACCAAAACCTTCTACAAGTAAAAAATTAATAACAGATTCACTGGAAGAATTTCTACAGTCCAGTGGTGATGAAAACACACGCCTTACCAAAAGATGTAGTGCAAAAGATTGAAAACTATCACCAAGAAAAACGACAGATACAAATGATGATTCTATCAGTGGTGGAAAGTTAAGCAAAAAATGTTTACCACGCTTGAGTATAAAACTTGCAAGGAAATACTTAGCCTGTCCCCCAACTAGATGTTCCAAGTGAGAGAGTATTAGCAATGCTGGCTAATATATGATGATAGAGAAAACAGACTCTCAGCAGGAAAGGCAGAAAAATTGATGTTTCAACACAACCTTCCTATATTTGAATTTCAGTACTAGTGCAAAAAGTATATAATACTTGTAAAATTCTCTTTCATTAAGGCGGAGGTTGGGAAAAGAGGTTGGTAGGGTGCATTTAAGTTGGGTTCCCGTCCCGCACCCTGGTAACACAAATTATATTAATAGATTGTTGCTAAAACTCGAAATATATATATATATATATATATATATATATAATATATATATAATATATATATAATATTATAATATATATATATATATATATATTAATATATATATATATATATTATATATATATATCAAACAATCGGTATCCGTATATCCGCATCGCGGCATGCGGAAAAAATACATTCTGCTGCGTCACTAATAATATATATAGTATATATTATATAAATATATATTTATATAATATATATTATATTATTAATATATATATATATATATATATATATATTATATATATATATATATACTATAATATAATATATATATATATATATATATATATATATATATAATATTATATATATAAATATATATATATATAAATATATACATATATATATTATATATATATATATATATATATATATATATATATATATAATTATATATATATATTTATATATATATATGTATATAAGTATATAATATATATATATATATATATATATATATATATATATATATATTATGTTATATATAGATCTGTAAAATATAAAATAACAATATATATATATATATATATATATATTATATTATATAATATATATATATATATATATCTTATGATGTATATAGGTCAGTAAGATACCAAATGCCACTAGAATCAAATTTGGATAAATCAATTAACGACCAGATTAAAGTCCGGCGTTTTCCGACACACGAGGTTTAAAAGTGTTTAAGTAAAATGAAATGGGGAAAATATGTAAAGGGAATTTGTTCCAGAGTTTGTCAATGAAGTATATGTAAGATTGATCATAGTGTTTAAGTCTGGGGCTAGGAAGCTGGTCATGGGAAGAATAAGACTGTGTGAAAATAGCTTTCGCATGTGTCCTCCTCCTCCTGGAGAGCTCAAAAGATCAGTGTCCATTGTAACGGTGATAGTACAAGAAAGATTAGGCAAAAACTCAACGGACAGATTAAAATTTTAGGGAGTTAGTAGAACCGAAATACTTGGTAAGACTAAAAGCCCTAAATTCCACCTTTCGAGGAGAACAGTGTGAG
>JABUQX010059038.1:0-5000 GCA_015478945.1 Trachelipus rathkii | reverse complement strand
AAAAAACAAAAAAAAAAAAACAAGAAAGATATATATCAAATTGTTAAAGAATAAAAAAACATAAAAAACTAATAGCGTCAAAACATTCAATTCAGTACAATGAAATCACAATTAATGCATTACAAATCGATGTCTATATGATTGTCTTCTGTGTGCATAATGTGGGCAATCACATTGAAGGCTCCAACAATAGTCTGCCATCATGTGTGTATCCCATCTTCCTTGGTATCTTTCTTCCATCACCTTGATATCTTGATGGAACCTCTCCCTTGTTCCTCACTATAACATCCTAGATTATCCGGAAACCGATCTAAGTGACTATGTAGAAAGTGAACTTTTTTGCTCATATTAGCATTCAAATTTTTGAAGTCTGAAAGCATTTTCTGTACGAGTTCTACATAGTTGGCAGATTTATGGTTGCCCAAAAGTTCTGAACAACCAAGACAAAACTTTTCCAGGCAGATGCTTCAATATCAGTCATGGAATTTATGAAATTGTCATCCTTGATGATTTGGCGAATTTGAGGGCCGCTAAGATTCCAGCTTTGAGTTTCTCCATACTTAACCCTGGAAAAAATCTGCAAAAATATATTTGAAACATTCACCATCTTTGTCTAGGGCCCTAACAAATTGCTTCATCAGTCCTAGTTTGATGTGGAGTGGTGGGAAAATAATTTTTCCCCTGTCAACCAGTGGTTCGTTAATGATATTTGATGCACCTACAGTCATATTTTCCCTAGCAGGCCATACAACTTTTTTCCCCAGTGTCGTCTTAGCCCACATCCACAAGATATGGAAACAAGCGGTACCTTAGTATATCGCTCTTGCTGCCCAAGTAAAGATGTTGACCATCCTCAAATAACTCATATAGACCACTGGTGTTCATTATATCTAAGTTCTGCAAGATCATTCTTATATTTTCATATTCCTCTTTCAGTTTGTTGAGTGACCTATTGGAATCGATGCAAACTATTGAAATTGTAAAATAAAACACACCTAAAGCTTCTCGTTGAACTATCCATAAACAATAGCCAATCTTCGGGTCGGTATTTAGGTAACCCCATTTGGAGAAGGAGTCCAGGGATGTTCCTTACAGTTTACTAGGTCTTCTTCTTCAATTAAATATGGAGAAGTACTACATCTCTTGTCCGAAAAAATTATTTTACATTCGGCCTTGGGACAGTTCTTCATTTCACTTAGTCTAGATGCTAAAAAGCTCAGAATCTTGCTTGGAGAAATTACTCTCGTACTAAATCATTGCATCTCTTTCCTGGAGAAGTGTTGCGTGTTAGAAGTATTTTTCTTCTATTCACTTCCACTATATCTGCACGTCGTGCACACACAATCCTGGATATCTCTTCATCAGACAATGCTAGGTCTGGGAGTGTAGTGAACACTGGGATGGGGACATCGTCGGAGTGTGGTACAGGTTGCCTTGCTGATTCCAAATCCGGATACTCAGATTTACGTTTCTTGTAACGATTGATACCTTTCACCTTAACCAAACAAAAATAACAGTCATGTGGTGATTCTTTGGCTCCCGCCATACCATAGATAGGCACACCAAATTTTAAACCTTTTCTTCGTCCATTTTTCCACTGACGGTAGATTTTCGAGACACGTTTTACAGACCATATGGGGAGCCCAAGACTTATCTTGGTATCCGAGTTTCATTCCAAAGTATGCCAGATATGCTTGCTTCACAAAGTTAGTAATATTTCTTCTTTGGCTCTCCTGGCAATATTCACCACCGATGTAGCAGAATACATTGGGGTTATTCAAACAGGCTCTTCGTAAAGTACTCATAGTGTTTGAAAATAGAAAAATAAAGATATATATAAGTAGCCCCCTTAAAAGAAAATAAACGATATTACTGTAAAATATTCATTAAAAAAGATTTTTATTGAAGAGTACAATCTGGAACACCCTGTATCTCAAGAACTAGAGCCAATCTTGGGAAACTAATGTCATTTCTGAAATCAGCACACCCGATATACTATAAATTCGATAAAATATCCTTGGCAGCAAAAAAATTTTTCTTTTTTTGTTGGCCAGTGTAATAGTAATAATAATGATCTATTTAAACAGTTAATCACTTATTAATAAATGATAATAATATTCTGTAACCATATAGAGCATAAATAAAATTAAAAAAGAAAGACATAAGGATTTTATTTATAGTAACTTAATTAATAATATTACAAATATGAAGAATTACCTTTAATAATGACTAGCCTTTCAAACATATTATCAGATAGCTTGGATCTCTTTGGAGAGTGAATGTGACCCGCAAAGCTGAATAACCTTTCTACAAGGGCCGATGAAGGTAGTGGAGTATTGTAGTGCAAAAAGACTTTTTTAACACATGGATACCTATTCAAGTGACTCTAGGGATCTGTCGTTATCCGTAAGGTATTTAAACACTTCTATTTCTAGTTCATCTTTATTTAATGACGCGGGTGATGTAGAATGACAAACTCTCGTGATTCAAAACAGTCACCTGGACTGCTTCTCTCAGCCAAATCCATTATTTCGCTAGCTCTTGAGAGTGTATTTGCTTGAACCTAATTTCTGACAGCACGATTAGCATTTCCTGTATACTTTTTCCTATTTTCGCTCGGTATCTATATTCGGGTTTATGGCGAGCATTTGATTTTGCAGTTAGGATTAGAAATAAATGCCAGAACTGCGGTGTTGGCCGAGATATGCATAAACTAGAAATCCCGGAAACCTATTTTCTCGAAAACCTTGAAGCTAATGCTGTAGAAGAGGATGACATGGCTAAGTACGAGACGTATTTAGTGCGTTAAATTTGTTTTTCAATCACTGCCAATGTATGGAAGCACAAGTTCCATAAAAACGAGCTTTTATCACCCTGTTAGCCTATCTAATGCAACAGCAATTGGATTGAAATACTAAAATGTACTCTTCAAGAAATTCAATTTCAATGTCTTTGAAGCATGGGAGTGGCTGGATAAAAATGGAAAAGCAAAAAGTTAAAAGACTTGGAACTTACTGGTCAATTAAAGAAGCCAATCCCTTTTTCCCTCAAATTAAAAAACCCTGTCTGTTAATTGAACTGGTGCTACCGTGTGTACAAGTACCATTGAACGGTCTTTATAGCACTCTTTGAAGAGTAAATACTTGGCTAAAAAACACAATAAACGAAGACAGGTTTCATGGACCATGGAGGATGGAGTATTCATAGTAATATTCAGTAAGGTAAAAATGAACGCAATTGGAAACCAATTGTAATTGCGGAATTCGCTGAAAATCAAGGCGTCTAAATTGTCTAAATGCAGTTTAGATTTAATATTAATACCACGCAGATTCATATCGCCACCCCCCCATACTAAATATTACTTGACGTCTCTTAAATAGATATTGTTTTTTTACTCACTCGTGACACATAAATTTTTTAAATAAAACTGTTGTAGATTTGTTAATTTTATTTATTTTAACCGAAATAACTTTTTTTATATTATATTATATTTTTTGTTAGCCTCTTGAATAGGAAAAAATCTGGGGCTTTTAACCAACCCACGCGTCTCTTGATCAGTCGTGAGCAGGGACATAATCACTCAAACCTTTGCTAGATCCTAATCAAATCCTGTCGTAGCACACACACAGACACATACAACCATACATCACACGCACACACACACAACACACAACATACACACACACACCACACACACACACACACACACACATATATATTATATATATATTTATATATATATAGTATATATTATATATTATATATTATATATATAATATATATATATATATATATATATATATATTATATATATATATATATAGATATAAATCACTCAAAATTTGCGCCCTCTAAATGAAATCCTGCCTACGCCCATATATAATATATTAATATAATATTAGATAATATAATATATATATATATATATATATATATATATATATATATATATTATATAGATTATATTATAGTATATTATATATATATATTATATTATGATATATATATAGTATTATATATATATATATTATCTATGATTACAATTTACAACCGCTCCCAGGAAGGGTCAAGACCCTCAGCGGGCCAGCACTCTTCTGAATCTTCCTCTAGGTCTTCCGAAACTCCATCTGTCCCTCAGCTCCTTCATATATGGTAATCAGTGGAAAAACGAGGGCGTGGCATTTTCTCAGCAGTCATCGCTTTTCGGTTCCCCGTCCCTATTTCGTCATTATTATTATAAATATATATATATATTATATATTATATATATATATATATATTATATATATATATACATATATATATATATATAATTTATATTATTAATATATATATATATATATATATTATTATATATAATATTATATAATATATTATATTATATATATGCCAGCGTCTGGATTAGCCGTCATATGTATCTTAAAAACTACTAATCTACATAAAACGGATCCATTCTGGCATGATGGTCCAATTTTAGTCCTGGAAATGTAAAAAAAAAAAAATAAAAAAAAAAAAAAAAAAAAAAACATATCTCAAAAACTACCAAATAGCATACAGCGAAAAGGAATACGATTTTCTGGAATCTGCGTAAAAATTTTCACATAAAGAAAAATCGTAAAAAAAAAAAAAAAAAATTATTGTTAATTATAGTAATATATGATTAGAAGGCCTATTAGAGACCTTTTAATTGGTTTCTCGTTTAAATAAATAGACTTTCTTTTATTTGCCTTATACGGCACACTAGGGGGCCCGAGCCGACGGGGAAACATACGGGGACGTTTTCCATACCCCCCGTAGTGGAGGGGCGGAGGAACTCCCGCGACACCCAAATACCCAAAGAGCGGGGTTCACGGAGACCTCCCCGGAGGGGGGGAATTGGTCCTACCCCGTAGTTCCCCGGAGCCGAGAAACCCCGACTCCTGCCATCGGGCGGTATACCCTTGGAGGTCATTCTTGTAAAAAAAAAAAAAGCAAAATTTAATAGAACGTCTATTTATTTT
>JABUQX010059037.1:10000-15267 GCA_015478945.1 Trachelipus rathkii | reverse complement strand
ATTTAAATGCTGTGTTCTGCTAGGACATAAACAGTAATCCAGCTATTAGTAAAACAGTAAAGCTGTAAAACACGGGATGAACAGAGTTTGGGGAGGGAGGGTTACCCATTGGTGTTTGCGGTATTGTTTTACTGCACTTTAGGGTCAGCAAAACATTTTTTATTGAAATTGACAACTTTTGCTTGAAAACAAAATGTCTTTTTCAAAAACTTAAACAATGAAACAAGTTTAATAATAAAATAAGTATCTACTGTAAATAAAGAATTGTATTTGTTCAATGGATTGATAAAGTAGTCGAATGCCAAGTTTTTAGTGTGAGTACCTCCATTTCCTATCTCTTTCAGCATCTATACTCCCATCTGAATCATAATCGCTTTTGCATTCAGGCTTAGAACCCATTAAGGGGTCTCAACTCATTTGCGAGAGTACTGAAAACATATATAACCTGTTAAGCACCGATACATCCTCTGGAGACTTCTTCTTTTTCATTCTTCATATATATATAATAATATATATATATATATATATAAATATAATATTATATATATATATATATATATATAATAAAATATATTATATATAATATATATATATAATATATATATCAGTTAGAGAAGGTTTAATGACACGTAATCGGTGTTGCGGGATGTCGTTGTTGGTTGATAGCCGTTATTGGTATCAGTATTTTGTTGTTGTTGTTGTTGTTGTTGTTGTTGTGTTGTGTGTTGTGTGTGTTTTTTGTTTTGTTGTGTGGTGTTTTTGTTCCGATGGCCACGTTGTTCTGGTAGGTTGATGTATCGGCATTGTGTGTGGTGATTGAGTGTATAATATATTATATAATTACTAATAATATATATATATATATATATTTATATATATATATATATATATATATATAAATATTATAATAATATATATATATATATATATATATATATATATATATATATATAATATATTATAGTATATATATAATATGATATTATTATAATATATATATAATATATATTATATAATATATATATATCTATATATATATATAATATATATATATATATATATATATATATATACCATATTTATTAAACAAAAATTTGATTTGTGACCCAGTAAAGACTAAAACGTAAAGACCGTTAAAGACGCTAAAGACGTAAAGACCCTAAAACCGTTCGCCAGGAGGGGGAGTGAGAGGGGGACCTCCTGAGCTCACGCCAACGCCTTACGTCCTCACGGTCACTAAAAAACACATTTTATTGAAATTACCAACACAAAACAAACCAGCTAAATATTAGCGGTCGCGCGCGCTTAATATGCGCCTGCGGCGCTCACGTCGGTTCGCGCCGGCAGTCGCTCACGGTCCGCGTCGCGGTCGCGGTCCGGCGCGGTACTTCCGTTGGCTTCGAGTCAGCCTCAGCTACTTTCATTGAAAGTAGCTTAAATACTCAGCTACTTTCATGGACGTGGCTACGCCACCATGTACGAGGCTACCACGTACACTCGCCTAGCTAGCCGTCTAAACACACTCAACGTAATGAAACACTCAGAACTATATTGACGAAACAAAAGGTGGGGTGGAGAGAACAAAAAAACGCTCGCTGAATGGCTATGACATGCTCACGCACACACACTCACTCACGTACTGGCGAATGAATAGAAATAGGGGATCCCAGACAGGAAAGGTACATAGGAAGATAGCTCCCACAGGGGAGCCCACGGAAAATCACTCAGGGAAAAAGCTGGCAGGGCTCTAACCCTGCTCCACCCTATTATCTACTTTCTGATTAAGTCATAGGGGGGTAAGGGATGAACTAAGGGGTAGGGTAAAAAACGCTCATGAAAGTACATGAGCATGTGGTCAGGTACACACACCACGCACTACATGGCGAATGTACAGAAATATACATGGTACCCTGGGGCAGTGCCCCAGGGTAGTCCCCCAACACGAAAAGTACCCCAAAAAGGGAGCCACTCCGGGTAGATGCCCAAATATCACTCAGGAAAGACGCTGGGGTACTGGGTACCCCAGTTATACCCATTCCTTAGGTTTCGTAATGGCTACTACTGTGATCGCCGTAAACGGCCTTCTATCTTTCGGTGAAAATGTATGAATCATATGGTACATGGAATGTCAGAGGAATTAAATGTTGAGAAAAAGGAGCATGTGATGTATGTATAGAAAGGGACCGGAAAAATTATTTGCTCGCTATTGACGGAAACAAATGATGTAAAAGGAAACGGTAAACATGATTGGTGTGGTGTGAAATGTGTGTTGCTGGTGTGGAAAGGAATGGGAGAGGGAGAGAAGGAGTTGCAATTTGATGAGTGACTTGTGTGGTACAGAGCTATGTTAGACTTTGTGTGTGTGATCCTAAATTCTAAATGGTTAAATTTTAAGTTTAGAAAAGCTCAAGTATGGGTGGTTGACGTATAATCCATCTGAGGGAAATGTTGAAGAAGAGAACGATTTTGGGGATTAATCTGAAGTGATGTTTTTGGATGGGTGAGTAGGAGCTTTCAGATTGATAGGGGGACCAATGGTTTGGATAGGTGATCACAAAAGGGATGTATAACAGGTGGTTTTGGGGTGCGGGAGAAAAAAATGAGAATGTAGGAAGGTGATTGATTCTGTTGAGGAGAGAGGTATGTGTTAAGTTAATACCTTTTCGTAAACACAAGAGTATCCAATAGAACATAGAGTTGTGTTCTAGTAAAATGGTATCGAAGTGAAAAGTAATATATTTTGTGGTGGTGAAGAAGGAGTTGTTGAAGTATGTGTTGTAATGTAAATCCAGTAGGGGTTTAGGAATAGGGATTATCGACATGTTTCTATTAAAAATTAATAGTGGGGGCTTGGATGAAGAGGAAAGGTTGTATACGGAGGAAGTGGGTGGAATTAAGAGTGAAGTTAAGTTGAACAAGTAATAAATTGCAAATAAATCAGTTAATGTGAACAAGTTGAAATAAACAATCTGGAGCAAAGAAGGAAGCAATTGTTACCAGTGCAAAAGAAGTATGTGAGTGCTAAGTAGGAAGTAAGAATGTAACAGTGAATGGTGGAAGGGTGATGAAAGCGGTTAAAAGTAAAAAGAAGCGTGGTTGAATGTACTAAAAAGCCAATGATTAAGTTTCAAAAGAAAGATGTTTGGAATTATAAAGGAGGAGCAAAAAGAAACACTAATAGATGCATACGTAAGAGAATAGAAGAGGTAAATGAACAGTTTGCAAGGGAGATGAATGGGACTTACAAGGGAATAGGAAGCCTTTCTGGAAGGAAATGGAAAGAATGAGTAGAACCTGCCTTAGAATAAATGAATAGGGATAGTGCTTTTGTAATTGATGAAATGGATGTGAGGGGGGAGTGTGGAAAGAACATCTTCGAAAATCTGCATTAATATTAGAATAATGAGGAGCCATAGTAAATTGTTGGGTTTGATGGTTCCAAGAAGAATAGATTGGGGATGAAGTATTAGCAAGGAGGAGTAATGGGTAGAGTTGAGAAAGGTTGAAAGAACGGTGTGGGGAAATTCTGTTAGTATAGATGGAAATTACGTTGGTGAAATGATCAAAGAACGGAGGCAAGATGGTGTGATTGATTGGATTTGGAAGTTGTTGTAATAAAGTTATGGAGGGTATAGTTCGAGGGATTGGAGGAGAGCAGTAATAGTATCTTTATAATAAATAATTCTTCAGAATGAACTTGAGGAGGAACGTAGGAATTATAGGGGAATAAGTTTATGGAGTGTTGTAGGAAGATATGCTTATTTTGGTCGAGGAGTGCGTCGAGTACTGAAGGACTGATTGGTGTAAGAACAAGGTGCGTGCGTTTAGAGTGGTAGAGGATTGGAACAAATCTTTACATTGAAACAAATGATTGAGGAAAATGAGGGAGAAGAAGAATAAATTGTATTTAGGTTTATGGATTGCCAACATGCTATGATAGGATTAATATTGAAACTCTATGGCAGTGTTAGTGAAATTAATTGTGTTGGTGGTAGGCTACTGAATGAAATCAAAAGTATGTATGACGATATGAAGCGGTGTGTAAAATAAAATGTGTCAAAAGTTGATGGTTAGTTATTAATGCGGATGAAGCAGGGTGTGTTATTCTCCTTGGTTATTCAATTGTGTGTATGGATGGGGTTATGAAAGAATTAGAGGTGGGGTTGGCAGGAAATGATATTAGAATGATGGAGAAATGGAGATGAGAGGTGCCCTACCTATTATGTGCGGATGATTTGTTGTTTTGGTTGGCGAATCTGAAAGGAGAGTTTGAGAGGATTTGGTAGAGGAGTTTGGCAGCGTGTGTAAAAGGAGGAGTTTGAAAGTAGACGAGATAAGAGTAAGGTTATGGTTAGTCAGTGAGACACTCCTCAGTGTGCAATTAATGGTAAGATGGTAACAGCTGAACACTGGAAAAGTGGAGTTTAAATATTTAGATAAATGTTGGATGAAAAGGAACGGATGATGCAATATAGAAGAAATATGTGAATGTCAGAAGGTGGCTGATTTAATTAAATCGTGTGGATTAACGGGACTAAGTCTGAGGGCGCTAGCGTCTTACATGAGGGGTATGTTGTTACCTGCTGTTTATTGCATAGTAGGAGACTATGGTCTGGAATAAGTTCAATGTGTCAGATGGGACAATCTTTGGGGCGTGCTAGGTGTTATTGAAAAGAATTGATAAAATGAGGAATGAACGTATTAGAGAGTTGTTGTGTGGAAGAAATGGGTTAATGAGAGAATAAATGAAAGTATTGTTGAAGATGGGTTGATCATATGGAAAGGATGATGATAGTCGGTTGGTTTAAGCGGATGTTAGTGGTGAGTGTGTTGGGAATCGTCCGGCTGGAAGACCGAAGAAAAATGGAATGAGCGGTAAATAATGTCTGGAGGAGAGAAATGTGAGTTGGCAGAGGCGAAAAGGAAAGATGATAATAGGAGTGAATGGCGGGGTTTGTGAGGGGTATGGTTGTGGCCCACCTGGCTCCAAGGGATGAACCTACACTGACGATATGCCGTGAGTGAGGGTCCGTCGCAATCCCGTGAAGCTTTAGGGTGATTTTCTGACTGCGACGAGTCTCACTAATGGTATAGAGGGGGCGGTAAGCCTGTGCTTCTTTTCGACTTTTGTATTATTCTTCTAACTGCTTTTCTTTTCCAAGCATGTACGCAACCTACCCCCAGACTTGGGGAAAAAAGGAAATTGGAGAGAAAGATGAAGAAATATATATATATACATACGGAGAAAGATCTAGTATATAGATATA
>JABUQX010059037.1:0-5000 GCA_015478945.1 Trachelipus rathkii | reverse complement strand
ATATATATAATATATATATAATATATATATATAGAAATAAACTAGATATATAATCATTATATATATATATATATATATATATATATCATATATATGTTATATTTTCCATAAATATTAAATAACGGGAAATTCACGCACTAAATATGAAAATTCATTACTATGTGTACTATGTGAACATCAAACTATGGTTACAAAATATAACCAAAATATTAGAAAGAGTAGAAAAGCAAAAAGTTGAAATGTTGATTAAAAAAACTTGCTGAGGAAATGCAGAATTACAGGGTGCGCGACCATTAAGGGCCTGGCACAATTAGAAAATAAAGGGCTAAAGAAGAAAGACCAAATATAAGTAAAACTAGCTAATTAAGGAGATACTGACAAGCAAATATAAGGCGTTATTGCAGAAAACTTCAAACAAGCTACTGACAGCAACAAAACTGACTTGGCCAAGTAAATTGAGAAAATAAAAGCAAAGTACAGAATTGAACTTCAATCAACGTTAGGAAGCCATTTGAAGACATTTATTAGTACCATCTATTCAACAATTAAGTAATTCAATTCACAAGAAGAAAAACTAGTAAGGTGGAATACTAGCAAGTGACTAAATGCTTCAATCCACTCTAGCTTATATTAATAAGGAAGCTTTAGAGAAACCTGAGACGACAAACAAAAGAAAACTATATAAAGCTAAAAATTCACTCCAGAGAAATTAAAAGAATTTTCACGCTATTAGAGCCATCTTCAAGCAACTTTATTGATTAAAGCAGTAGCCCTACAATTTGAGTAATATCAAGCCATCCACCCTAATTTCAGCCATTTCTGAAATACCACAACTACATCAGTAATTTAGGAAGGTAGCCTAAGTTATTTTTAATAGCTATTTTCTATAGTTTGGTGGAAATGTGGTTATGATTTAAAAAGTAACATCTCATGAGTTTTCAAAACAACAGCTAATATGAGAACAAAATAACATAAAAAAACTCCAAAAATAAGAATTAATTTTTATAAAACATTTTTCTCAAGGAATAACATTTTTCAATGCATATTATGGATAATTATGTATAATTATTATGTTTATACTTTAGCATTTAGTATTTTTATATATTTGTATTATGTAATGTATATATATTTTTTATCATTAGAACCAGTTCAGTTCAGTTTCCTACTAAGCAAGAAAATAAAAACACTTGGTTCTAGAGCTGCGTTTTACCAACCTGATGTATGAAATTTCTACAATAGTTCTTCTAATTAGAATGAAGAATACAGAAGCTGTCGCTCAGATTGTGAAGAATGATGCGTTCCGATCGACAAAAAATAAGTATTTAAGAATAGCATAAAAATAATAAAATAAATAAAAAATATATACAGGCAAACTTCTATATATGAAATATTAAAATTTATCTGTATATATAAATTGTGTTAAAAAATAACATCCTTCCTTATTTTTTTTTATTTATTATATTAAAATAAAATCGGAGAATGACAGTTTTATAGTTTTAATGTATTTTTTAGGTTTTTTAATAATAAAAAAAAATAATCGCAGCGATATCAAACAAACAAAAGAAATCGACATATAGATGAAACTAAATGAATCCTTTCAGCATATTATGGAAATTAGTGCGTGTACATGCAAAAGCGCACGATAACACTATTAAAGGCAAATTATGGCATGGCCAACATAAATAATTTAGACAAGTATCGAAATTTAAATCTGAATGAAGGGCAGGAGAGGAAAAAGATCGAATCTTTAAAAAACTACTTGTTGTTAATGAAAATAGCAGAATCTGTAGAGTCAGATAAAATACAGCAGTGGCTTACATTAAAATTACAGCCACCATATTATGAGTTAAAAAGTGACATTTCAAATACATCAATAAATATGAGCACAAGGATTAGGCCGCAAGACAGTGCTAGTAACATAGCTAGTAACATATCCAGTAAAGTAAGTATAGCCAGTTCAAAAAGTTCAATAGCAAAATCTTTGTTACTCGAGATAGAAAAAAGTAAAATAAAATTCAAGAGCACGAACAATACTTGGCAAAAAAAAAAAGGGAACTAGGAAAATTTAGATTGTTACCAACAGTAGGTAATAGTGAACTAAAATTGATAAACAATTAAAAATATATCATATATCGTAAGAAGGATTGTTTGTCGCTTTATAGGAAAAATAGTATAAGCGAAATTGATTAAACATATAATACTATCATGTGTCGGCTGAATGAGTAACAATAATATGCTTATGAAGCAATGATTTGTATGGCAATGCAAAATTGTTTTTAAATGTTCGTACACCAAAGAAGGAAATATAAAGTCTACCTATGTGCACAATTTTAGAAAGGAAATCGCCATTTTTATAGAGAGGACTTTTAAAACCAATAAGAAAGTTTTCAGGGTTAAAAAGAGCTTTTTGCTTTATATAATTCTGTATATATGTGGGCACTTTTTCCTCTTGAGCTTGGTGCATGACTCTAAAAGAGGACGTTATAAAAAGGCAGTAGACGAAAAAAACGCGAGAAAACGATATATGGAAATGAACAAGTTTATTGCTAAAGAAGTATTTAAAGTTAGAGATTGGAATGAAATTAAGAATGAAAATGATTTTAAGTGAAGCTATGGCAGATTTTCTTTGTTTTAGTACGCTCATTTAATTATCTGCAATGGAAAGTTTCACCCTTTGAATGAACTGTGAAAGATATCTACTGGTTGCTATTTACTAGAATTAGTCAAAAGCTTCCCTACAAGCAGCGTGCATACAGTGGAGAAATAAGTAGATAATATGTATCGAAGAAAATAAAAAAGGTAAATAAATTTTATATATTCACAAAGTTTGTTGAAAAGAAGCAAGGTCATGAACACACAACTGTTTGGAGAACTTAGCATTAGTACTAGACCAAACAAACTAATGTACAACAAAGAAAATGGTATTTCTTTTGAAGTACACAAACAAAATAAAATGTGAATAAAAATAACTATAAAAATGTAAATAATAAATGGAATAATATTAATTGACAATAAAAATAAGAAATTAATGATAGTAAGAGTAGTAGTAATAATAATAATAAAATCGCAGTTTTTGTCAATCTTTTGCTAAAAAGAGAAATCAAGATATCAATTAAATGCACAATTCTAGCGAACAAAACAAAGCAAGATGGAACATAACAACAGTGTCATTAAAGACAATAAATTATGCCTTAAGTGTCTCAGATCAAATCATTATAAAAAATTGTAAAAGACCAGAAAAAATGTGAAAGAAATGTAATAAGCAACATCTAACCATTTCTGCATAAGACGGAAAAAGATAGTGCCAATTACAACAAACAAAGAGATAAGAGCAAGATGGCTCCAGAATCCCTCACCAGCAGCACTCACTGTGAATTTGGAAGATAAAGATAAGAAAGTAGAGCGCCAAAAGAATCAGAAAGTACATGAGCAAAAAACTTTCAAACAAAAGTAAGTAATAGAAAAGCTATTTATCCTGACTCGCGGTGCCAGTTAAAATCAATCTTAAAGGTAAAGATAAAGTGAATTAAGACATTACATGGGTTTAGATACATATTCGTCAGCATGTTTTATGGATTTAAATTTAGCCTGTAGAATTAGGTATATTGCATATATGAAACCTCATATATATATCTATATATATATATATATACTAATATATATATATATATATATATATATATACTAATATTCATATATATATATATATATATATTATATATATAATGATATATAATATATATATATATATATAATAGAATAGAGAGAAATTTTACTTACTTTCTCTGCAACAAACATAAAAAAAAATATACATACTATAAACAATCTAAGAAATCTATGATATTGAGATGAGGAAATCTGAAACCATTAATAATATATACTGCAAAGAAATTGGCCCTTTAAAATATAGAAGAAAGTCCATCTATCAAAAGATATAAATGGATTAGAATATTTGAATCATGTGCCCTTCAACTTTATAAAATCAAAAATTGGATTGTTAATAGGGATGAATCAAAGAGTAAATTGTTAAAACCCATAAAAGTAGTAGAAGGTCATTATAACTCTCTCTTTGCAGTTAAGTATTCATTATGGATGGGCTTTACAAGTTCGACAACCACGATGGTTATTCCAGCATCTCATGAGTTTAAGATGGTCATAAAAACACCGAATACAAGGAAGAAGATGATAAATTTGCTATGGAAAAATATTGCTTAAGAGAATTTTCTGAAAAGAATCCAGAACAAGTCTGTAAAGTGTGGAAGAGTAATTATAAGTGAAGAACGTAAGCGTTGAAAATACATTAAGACACAATTAACAGGTAAATTTCAGTGCAGTTTACCCATTTAAAAAAGAAACATCAGCATTGTACTAATAAACCAAAAATCCAAGCTTAGCAAGTATGTACTCATTTAAAAAAGTACAATTTTTGAAAGATAAGGAATATTTTGGTAACAGTATAGTTGAATAACATAAATGGGAAAATGTTTAAAACTTAAATTTCGCAGATTTAGAAAGATTGGAACGATGAATTATTAAACAAGACAGATTCTCATTTGATACATCATAGCGTAAATCATCCACAAAAGAAAAAATGCAGAGTAGTATGCAAAGCAGCTCTTACCATACAATGGCTATTTCTTTTAAATACATAGATTCATACTTACAGCGTCAAGACTAATTTGCCAATCTACAAGGCATCCTTTAAGATTCAGAAACAGACGAAATATGCTTTCATAGCCAGATTATAGAAAGATGTTTTATCCAAATACAGAGTTAGCTTGCACAAGAACAAAGATATCAGCGCTTCTCTATGGCTTCCCAGATCGGTAATTTAGATAAAAACTCCAGAAGAAATATAGAGTTAAAAATTCACATATTTGGAGCTGTGAGCTCACCTTTCAATGCAAATTATGCTCTTGGAAACCAAACTTACAAATGTAATATGAAGCAGAGAAATTCAGTAAAGCTAGCCAAAGAACCCGTACATAGAAAATTTTAGT
>JABUQX010059036.1:10000-33953 GCA_015478945.1 Trachelipus rathkii | reverse complement strand
CAAAACTAATTTCTTTTTCAAGTGTTGCAACTTCTGTATTTACTCCCGGAGGTTCGCAGATTATGAATATACTTTCTGTAATTTAAAAAAGTACATTCTTGTATTTTTTTTTTTTTTTTTTTTCTTTTTTTTTTTTTTTATCTTTTTTTTTTTAACTCTTGTTAATATAGTCGTCTGTCATGGACACTTGTTGGAACATATTTAATTTGGTTTTATTGAAGTTATCGTTATACTATTTTGTGTTCATTTTCGAGTAGAATTATGTAAGTAGATTGGTATGTTTTGGAAAATTAACAAGTTTTGTTTATTACAACCAATACTTTCAATTGGAAATTTAGAGAGAACACTGGATTAATTCTTTAGTAAATTATTTTTTATTGCTCTTTATAAAGGGGTATAATATATACATATAAATATATATATAATAATATATAGTATATATATATATTATATATAATATATATTTATATAATACTATATGTTTAGATATATATATATATATTATAATAAATTATTATAATATATATATATATATATATTATATAATATATATATATATATATAATATATATATCAATATATATATATATATATTTCATTAAATTGTTTAGAAGGCGTTTCTTAAAGTTTGCAAAATTGACGGAGTTGTGTTTAAAATGTGTGATTTTTCTGGGATATTCACAATTTTTCCCTCTTGTTTGAATCCATCTGGGAAGAGGGAAGAAAGGAGGAAAACACCCTAATCTTTCCTGCTCTGATCTTAAAAAAAAATTTTTGTCAAATTTTTTGCAGGTATTATTATGCAACTAGTATATACTAATATAATAAATATGTGTATAAATATATATATAATTATATAATATGATATAATATAAATATATATATAGAACTATATATATATATATATATTATTATATTATATATATATTAAATATATATTACATTTGTAATGTTTTGGTTTTAGAAAGAGAAAATTTGTTTCATAGATACAATAGAAGACAAATTTTTTAAAATTTTGGTAGAAAACGGGATTTTGTGATTTGGTCGCTAAAGTGACTCTGTTAGTACGATATATTTGAATTTGCTTCGTTTACGGACAACATAACTGAATGGCTATGTCCAGTGCTAGCTATGGAGATGTGGAAAGTTCGGGAGCGTTTAGCGTAACGTTTTGTGAAGGAAATCACTGCTTTATTAAAAGACCAAATGGCTCAAGAAGCCGCAATCGAACAACAGAAGGTAGCCGCTGATTTGGAGCAAAACAAAAGTTAGCTTTTGGAGGAGAAGAGAAGAATTTGCTTGTTGCTCTAGAGGAGAAAAAAGTTAGCCTTGAAGCAGAGAGCGAAGGCTGAGAAAGCCAAGCTTGAAGCTGAAGCTGAAGTAGAGAGAAAGCCAAAATCGAAGCAGAAGCGCAAAGAGTAAAGTTGGAGGGCAAGAGGGAAAAAGGTCTTAAATCAGAGGAGGCCAGAGAACAAGAATGCTTCAGATTGGAAGCTTGATGCAGAAGAAAGAGCCAACCGTCAACATGAACGCAGTGTACAGTGATAGCATCACAGAGTGCTCAGAGCAGTCCTAGTACTTCCTATGCAAGTAAGTATCCAAAAATGAAGCTTCCTTTCTTCGACTATAAATATAAAAAAACGAATATTGAAGAATATTGTTTAATGTGTTGAGAAGCAGAGCAGGAGGCGAAATGATATCCCTATGGATAAGCGAACGGTAGAGTTTAGGGAAGTTTCCTAAACGAGCCAAAAGCTGTCAGTGTGACAATTAAGAGACTGTCGAAGAATTAAAAGCTATGAAGTCTTGAAAAAAAAAAGGCTTGGGAAGAGGTACGGGCTCACGGAAGGAAAGTGGGGTACTGTACAAGTATAAAACTATAACTCCTACGGAAGATGATAATCCTTGAGTTTATCTACCAGAGATATTGAGCTCTTAATAGGCAGTAGCAGCTGATGTAACACTGACACCTGATGGTCTGATTGAATTTTTTTCGGTGGACAAGTATTTGAATTACGGTTCCAAAGGAACTCGCAACCTACTTAAGAGACGAAGAAGGGAGAAAGCACCAAAGACGGATAATAACTTGTTCTGAAGGATACATGGAGGCGCATCGTTTGAGATTCAGCAAATAGTCACACGCGAAATCACAATCACGTTAAGAAAAGCACCATAATAATAATAATTATAGATCAAAAGGCAATGGTTACTCCACAAACCGGAGGTAATCATAAAAGTAGCAACCAACATGCATCGAGAGCAGCAATGAACAATGAAAGCAGGATCGGAGGTGGGAGCAGTGAGCCGAGAGAAGTGCCCACAGTAGCAGTGAGCCCAGGGAGGTGGTCACTTGCTACAAGTGTTCAAGGAGAGGGCATCTCGCAAGAGACTGTCGAGCCCCTCTTTATTTCAACAATAGTAGTAGGGGTCAAAAATTCAGGAAACAAAAGGAAGAAGAAGAAAGAAAGAAAGGAGCCACGGGAGCGCCCCGGACAGTCTCTGATAACGGCAACGAAGCCCTGAACTACTCAGGTGTGAAGAGCCAAGCTCGCCTGAAGATATAAGAGAAGGTGAAAAAAATGAACGAAACGTTCACAGCCTACCGTAACGTATGGGACGGTGAATGGCTATCAAGTCAAAACCCTCCGAGATACCGGGTGTAATGTAGTGGTTGTGCGGGAAAAGTTTGTACCGAAAAGGTGTTATGTTGGGAAACAACATGAAAATACGTGTGTTGGACCCGGCACGAGGTGATTGAAAGCTCCTCTCGCGAGGATACGATGTAGAACGCCTTATTACCGTAGGCGAGAACAACCGCGGCAGTATACCGGAGGTTGTATATAGATTTGTAATTAGGGGATGTTAAAGGAGCATTGCCCTTTAAAGTCAGCCTAATCTCGCTTGGGAGTCGACCATGTGTTCGAGGGCCTCGGAAAGTAGAGGTCGGGCATGAACAATAGAAGTTTGCTGGTCCCCATCGCTGAGAACGGCTGAAGGAGGTTCACAAGAAGAACCTAACCAACAAATCATAATTTTGGAATGGCGGAGTTTGAGATGAGTGAGTCTGTACAGAGGAAACCGTTCAGTGCCACAATCGTTGACATTCAATAATAAAGATGTCGCTGCCAACCTGGCAAGCCATCAGTGTAAGTGTGATGGACTGGCCCAAATGTTCCACCTTGAGAAGGTGGAAAGTTACAGAAAAAAGTGAAATTGAAGGCCCTACTGATCTATTAAGTAGATGTTGAAAGAAGACGCAAGGAAGAGGATGTTCAGGAGAAAAAGGAGGGAACATCAATGGGTAGAAGCACGAAGTGTCTGAAATGAAACAGACCTGTGCGTATGAAGATGACGAGATGGTGAGAGGTGACACAGATAGTTCACGCCGCAAAGTTTGAGAGAAGGGTGTTGTGCTTGTGTGAAGGGAGTAGCCCATGGAGAAGTGCAAGAACTAATAACGATCGGGAGACTTTTAAAAGTAAACAAAAAGATGACGTCACTCTACAGAGGGTATGGAGGTCAGATGGGAAAAAGAGAAAAACAAGTATAAAGTAGAGAATGGTGTGTTATTCAAGAGATGTTAGAGAACCAGCAGGAAAGGTTTACTTTGGTTACCTAAAGAGTACAGAAGTAGAGTCATGAAGATGGCACACGATGAAGTCTTCGGGTCATAACAGGCGGAGTAAAGAAGACTAAAGGGTTTAAAATTACCCAAAGCAGTTCTTCTGGCGCCGAACATAATATCTTGACCGTAACTAAGCATTTTCACTGTGCGATATTATGCAGAGAACGTCCCGAAAAGGTCAGTGAAGAAGCAACCTCTGCTCCCCAACAATGCCATCATTGAAGAGCCATTTCAAAGGGTGGTCATCGACCTGATCGGACCAATCTCACCACCATCTTCAGAAGGACACCAGTATGTCCTGACACTTGTGGATGCCGCCACGCGCTATCCTGAAGCTGTACCTCTAAAGAGCATTACTGCCCAGAAGGTGACGGAAAGTCTGGTGTCGATTTTCACGAGGTTAGGAGTACCAAAAGAAATCCTCAGTGACAATGGTAGACAATTTACGTCTGACCTAATGAGAGATGTAACAAAAATGCTTAACATCAAGCAGAAATTTTCCAGTATTTACCATCCTATGAGTCAAGGCGTCACAGAGAAGTTCAACGGAACTCTTAAGAGAATGCTCAAGAGAATGTGCAGTGAACAAGTGAGGAAGTGGCATAAGTTTATTGAACCACTATTATTTGCATACAGGGAGGCTCCACAGGATTCCACAGGGTTCTCCCCATTTGAACTCCTGTATGGAAGGACTGTGCGAGGTCCAATGCAAATCTTACATGAAATTTGGGCAGGGGATATTAACCCTGAAGAGGCAAGGTCAACATATAAATATGTTTTCGACTTGCAGGAAAGACTAAATGAAACTCTAAAGTTGGCTAGAGAGAATTTAGCGAAGGCCCAAATTTCCCAGAAAAGATACTATGACAAGGGTGCGAAGACCAGAAAATTGGAAGTAGGAGATCTAGCTCTTGTTCTTTTACCAACTTCAAGTAACAAGATGTTGATGAGATGGGGCGGACCATACAAAGTGGTGGAATCATACGGTAAGGACAATTACAAGATCCAGGTGGGTGATGTGATTAAGACCTATCATATCAATCTGCTGAAGAAGTATATTGTAAGAGAGGAGAGTGGAAGAAGAGAAGAAGTGATGGGTCAACATCCGGCGAATATAGGTCTCAGCAGTATCCTCGATACGAGAATGAGAGAACATTACCTCTAGTGGAAATGACCCCCACAAGGGTGCCAAAAGGGAAGACTTGTCTGACCACTAAAATCAGCGTTAGACATAACCGATTGCCTATGAAGAAGAGAAGCTGTGAAGCTGATGGAGATCTTGAAGAAGCATGCATGAAGGGATTTTTACAGATGTGCCTGGCACCGCTAAGAACCATTTATCATTTGCGAAGACCTTATCGATGACACCTCCCATTCAGGCTGGAAAGCCGTACAAGTACCGCTTTACGACGCGGAGCGGGAAGAGGTAAAGAAGGAAAACGGACAAGATGATTAAAATGGGGCATCATCGTTTTCCCTCCACACGTCGCCGTCTGCACTACCTTTGTCGTTGTCCAGAAAGGACGGAGCAAAAGAGTATAATTGCTCGGACTACAGGGCCTGAATAGGATCACCAGGTCTTTCATCCTGAGCCCAGGACTACAACTAGAACTTATTACCAAAGTTGCAAAGGACAAGTTTTATACAAAACTTGACCTTGTCGAAAGGGCAGGTTGGGCAGATAAAAAAAAGCCGAAGGTTTGTGTTCTAGTTGTTAAAATATTTATGTTTTTTATATATTTAAAATTTTTTATAAAATTGTTATTATAAAAGAAAATATTTTAATAAAAAGTATTTGATCTTTATAATTTTTTTCATATATTCAGTTTTTTTTAAAAAATTAAAAAAAATGTTATTCTTTCATATTTAATTTTTTTATTTTTTTTACTTAAATATTTTTTATGTAAATCTGACAGATTTAAATTTTTTTAAATAATTAAAATAAAAAAAACCCGCCCGCGGTTGTTTTGTTTTTTTTATTCTCTCCAGCGATTCTTTCTCTTCATTTTTTATTCATTTTTATATTTCGACGAAGTACCTGGTGTGACCAAACTTCCTCACATTATCTCAAGCTCAACCCAATATCAGGGTGGTAAGCGTTTTTTTTATATTTCGCCATCGTGCCGGAGCCTCCACGCCTGGGTAAGATCAGCGAGCGTGTCAGCATGCCGCAGGATTATCTGGATGTAGAATATCAACGGATGTTGACTCTTTTACATCTTTCGACGATATCACTCGTCTCCATTCCACCAGACCCTTACATTGGCGCACCATATATCACGATGGACCTGTTTCTTTTCCAAGACTGCAAAGCAGGCGTAAGGATTTTTACCATTCATGGCCGGCGAAAAAGTATCTGTGATGTTCGCTCGTCAAGCCTTGAAGCTTTTGTGGAAATGTTCATTTTTTAGTTAGCAATGCACATAAGGGGCTACATAGGATAATGTGGTCAAGATTAAGAACAGAGCCGCCTAAAACAAGAAGAAAAAGTTACGACAATCTTAGGGCTCACTGGTTATTACCAGGATTTTGTGAAAAAAAATATGCACAGATGCAGGCGCCATGACCGACCTGACCAAAGAAGGTGACCAACGAAGTCAGCGGGGAGCCCAAAACACGCAAACAGGGCATTTGAGACATAAAAGAACACTGAGCTCGAAGCCCATACTGAAGATGCCAGAGCTGGAGAAAATTCACGCTACAAGTGGATGCATCTGGTACCTCGTTAGATGACCGTCCTTCTACAGAAGATGAGACAAGAGGAATTCTCCACCCGACGCTATGGAAATAAAAAGTTTGTCCTGAAACCCAACAGATACTTCAACTTGGAGAAAGAACATTTAGCATTCTTAATGAGGCATAGAAAAGTTCGAGCCAATACCTCTACGGGAAGGAGTTTATCCTTCAGTTCTGACCATAGACCCGCTGACGCGCTATGAAAAGAAAGGTATGAGAAGAATAGAAAGAATGAGGGTGGTCTCATACTTGCAAAGAATTTAATTCCATCTTAAAACACATAAAGTGGGAAGACAATGTCATTGCAGGACGTACCTCAGAGATCATGCTGACGACACACGTTGGTTCATTACCAAAATCTCTACTGAAGAAGGACACGACGGTAAATGGAGAAAAACCCAAATGTTTCTAATCACATGGTGCTACATACAAGCAAAATGTCTACCAAATGTGCTTTCTTCAAAAAGGTCGTAACCAATAACATTTTATGTAATGCAATCTCTGTACATGTTAATATTAAACATTATTTCATTTATGTACTGTAAAGTAATGGCCCATTGCCATTGCATTACCTCTTTCATTTTTCCATATATACGATGTATGATTGCAAGCTGCGATACATTGAAAATACATTGCTAAATATGTTGTATTTTGGAGGTTTAAATCAAAGAATTACTCTTTCAAAAGTATTATTGAAACGTGAGTTTGATCCAGCGTCTCGTTTGCAAGACTGTAGATAATAATAATAATTAATTATTATATTATATTATTATTATTATTATTAATTTTAAAACTGTTTTTAACATTTGCAAAACTTTAATTATAGAAAATGGTTTTTTTTATATAACCAAAAATCTATAAAGCTCCATGCTCTGAGAAGTGGGGTGAAAAGCACGCATAGGTATAACTGTTTAGCTTTAGTGCGATTTAAAGGGGTTACTTGTTCGTGAACGAAACTCGATTGCACAAGGCTTACCAATTTTCTGTCTTTCTAAATGTCTAGTATATATTTATCTCTCTGAATTAATTGAGTAAATTATACATCATTTAATTTTATGATTTTAATAGTTTTCATAAAATGTAATAGAGTCCTAAAAGTACAAATTCATTATAAATATAAAATTTCGTGAATATTTCTAATCTTTTTGCTTTATTCGTTATTATTGAGCGTGCATTAAAAGTTGGTAGCGCTTAGATGCCCCTTTTGTCTGGATCATTTCTTTTTTTGTAACGTCAGCATTCTTTTTAAATCGTGGATTTTTCTTTTTTTAGTTACTGTAATCAGAGTGAAAATATTGACAGTAATTTGTGGAAGGAACCACACTGGGATTGGAATTTAGAAACTATTTTAATAAAAAAAAATAATAATGAGTGATATTAAAATTGGTAAATCGTCTACTGCAATCAAGATGGTTTTTATATTTGTAAATTTTTCTCCAATGTGGGGAAATAGTATAATAGTTTATATGGAGCTTATTTTTCCTTGTTGAACCAGCTGATAATTTGTCAGATGCTTAAAGGTGGTATTATACGAATTATATAATTGTGCTCGTTATTATTTTAGTTATGTAAATATAATTGTTGCATTGCCCATTCGAACTCGCGTCGCTACTCTGTAACAGTCGCAATATTTATGCAAATGTACAAGTCGTCCGCGTGTTGCTATATATCACTAGCAGTGTAGAGAGAGCCAGTATTTTCATTAAAGGTGACTGTATTTTGCATAAATTTAACGTGAAAATGATTTTTGTATTTGTAATACATAAAATTATTAAAAGTTATATATTCGAATTTAAAATTTTTATTAATTTTGTATACAAAGAATTTTATATTAAGAGTATCACTAATTTTATTAATTGAAATTAAGTTTATGTTTTAAAACTATATAGTTTGCAACTTCTTGCTTATAATAAACAGCTAGATAGTAACAGCTGGACCTGCAATTATCATTTTGTTAACCACACGAATAAATCTAGTTACTTGATATATTACTAGAAACATTAATTTACATAATGTAAATATTTTTATTAATATCTTTTGCAAAGTCATTCATCTATTTAAATTTTATTTTTATTGTTAATTATATTTTATTAATTTTAATATATATTTTCTGACATTATTATTAGAAAAAACTTATGTATATAATTATTAATCGTGATATTAATATATAATAATAATATTATATATAATATAATATATATAATATAATATATTATAATATATAATATATTAATATATAGTATATATAAATTAATATATTAGATATATTAAAAGAAATAAATATATGTTAAATTTTGTTTGAATTAAAGTGTTTATGTTGAATTTTTTATTTTTTTTAAGAGCATAATATATAATATTATATATAATATATATATATATAGTTAATATTTATTAATTATTATTATAAAATAATTTTATATATAGTATTTTATTAAAAGTGTAATATATAAATATATATATATTAATATATAATATTAATATATAATTATTAATATATAATATATTAATATACATATAAGTTAGTATTTTTTGTATCTAGATATGCAGTGCGTATGTATATAACGGATATCTTAATGACATTCCGGCTATATTAATTCAGAATTAATATAAAACTTGTTGAATATTTTGATATATGTATCAAAATATATAAATAATATCCAATAAGGTATCGTAAGGGTAATATAATTAAAGTGGTCAGCTCACTATATTGCGGTGCCGTAATATACGGACTATCTAATGAACCGGGCTATATATTCATGGAATTATAAAACCTAGTTTGTAAAGACTCTAGATACGATTTCATTTACTTGTGATTGAAGTTGTTCTAACAATTATAGTGAAATTTTGCAACTATAGAGAAAAGTTGCAGGACAGAGTTTTTCCTGACCATGTGTTCAAAATTCAATTAGCTATAGGACCATGTGTCCTATATTTGTTACAGTCTTCAACTGAGACATTGTTCTTTCCTGAACCTCTCTATCCTTTGAACATTTCAAGATTCTGGCTTTCACTTCTCCACTTATCATTTTCAGCAATATTTCATCCTTAAATAACTAAACATTAATAAACACAAACCTGTACTTAAAAGCAACATATTTTTTACAAAAATTAAATCTCACTTAAATATTAAGAATGGGCATATGAGACCACTTTAATCGTGTACCCATTCCATCTAACTTGCATACAAACTTGCATAAACATTTAACCCAATTCACGCCTACCATATATAAATATATTATATATACATATATACGCACTTTATATAAAGATTACGTAATTGTCTTATTTTGATGTTTCTTTAGTATTAGTAACCTAAATACATATATAGATAGATATTATATATATATTATTAATGAATGTAAGAATAATATATATTATATATATATATTATTATTATTAAACCTCTGTTTTTATGCAAACTTTGTTGTAGTTAAAAACTTTTTACTTTACATATACTATTTCACTTACTAATAGATTACAATTAAAAAATATCTATTTAAAAACAGTAGGAGAATTAACTTTATAGGGCACGTGCACGTTGAAAGAGAATATTATACGATTAAGCTTTCGTTTATCATCAGAAACCTTTTTGTCGCTATTATAGTTTCAACGTGCTTAAAATTTTATGGTAAATTTTAACATCATGAAAAAACTAAACTACCGAATAGAGTTCTGTTGAAACGAAACTATACGTATAAAAAATGCTCTTCAACGTTATATGCACTTGCCTGAGAATAGATATTAATTCTTTCTTATGTTTTTAAATAGAGTTTTAATGTAACTCATTAGTAAGTGCATAGTATATGGAAATTAATAAAAGTTTTTAACTTACAACAAAGTGCCATAAAACCAAGGGTTAATAATAATACTACATAAAAAAAAACTACGAAGAATTAGTAGAATACTAAAATATATATAATATAATATATATATATTAGTATATATATATATATATATATATATATATATATATAATTATATAGTATATATATATATATTAATATAAAATATATATAATATATATATATATATTAATATTAATATATATATTAATATATATATATATAAATAATATAAAAATATATATATATATATATGGCTTAATTCAATCTTTTGTCTGAGAGGTTCTTTATTATATTTGACATCTATTTGTAAAAAATAATAATCAATTAAAAAAAATATTATAAATTTAGTCAATCTCTCATCTTGCATGAGAAGACACTCAAGTCCCATCAATAAAAGACGACCATTACGTTTTTCGCTATTTTCATAATATAATTCCAGCAAAATATTAGTTGAAGATTATTTTTCATCCCAAAGATATAAAAATATACTTAATTTATCACACGACTATAGTTTGAAAATACATATTCAATATGATTAATCAACTTTAACAAGCGTTTTCACAAGACTTTTTATAAATTGAAGTAAAAATTAAATAGTAATTCCCATAAATGTCATAATTCCTAACTTCGTTATGATAAAGAAACCGATTGAAATCAGAGGTTATGGTATAATAATATTTCAAAATTACGTAACGAATATATATACCTAAATATGTGTTATATTTTACAAATTATTAAATTATTCATAATATATATAGACATGTATATATATATAATACTATATATATATATATATATATGATATATATATATAAATAATATATATAGGAATTAATATATATATATATATAAGATAATATAGTATAAATAAATAATATAATATATTATTATATTTAATTATAATATAATATATATATATATATATATAGTATAATTAATATATATATTAATAGATATATAATATATATATATATATTATATATATAATATATATATATAATATAATTATATAATATATATATTATATATATATATATATATATATATATATATAATTACTAGGTCCAGAGTGTGTACAAAAGCTGACATCAGTATAAACTAGAGAAAATCGGCAGCACCTACAAGTTAAAAAACAGAATTATATATTTGCGAATCTAGCGAGGAAAATTCTTAAAAGGGTTTTTTATTTTATTTCTAAGTTTCTTATTGAGGGAAAATATATATAATTAGTATTTATTATCATATTATATATATAGATAATGCTTACATAGATATATATAGAAATAAGATATTAATATATATATAGATATAACATATATTTAATTAATAAAGAATATTATATTAATACCAATAAAAAATAATAATATATATATATATATTATATTAAGCACGGCCCGATAGGAGGCTTACGAGCCTCGGAACGGCGGAACAGTTATTACTTGAGTGTGAGCCAGAATTTGATCCATACTCCCAGTTAAGGAGATGGTCGAGGAGGGAACTCCCCGACTGACACCCTCAATATTGCAAAAAGCTAGAAGTTAGAAATGGTTTCTAGTATTTCACGCGGAGATCCCTACCCCCGAGGGGGGGAGCACAATTACGATACCCTGTCGTGTTACCCCGGAAAGCCGAGAGACCCTCCAACTCCTCCATCGGGGGTGTCTCTTACCTATTTCATGTAGATCATTAGGTTTAAATTTTTTTTGTTTTAGAATAATAGCTAAGTATTATTAAATGAATAGTAGTAGCGATAGGTCCAGGACTGAGTATCACTAATCATGCATGATGATTAATTCTATATATATAAGAAAGTTACAAAGAATAGTTGATATACCAACTTTATTTAAATATTTTTATACCAAAGTTAAATAATCAAAATTTAAATAATATAAAAATGTTAGGCATATCTTAAACTAAAAAAATTCTTGGAGTATATATACTAATAAATATAAAATAATTTATTATTATTAATCAGTTAATAGAAGTTATACAAATCCAAATTAAACCCCTCCTTATGAAATTTTCCGCTGATTGCTAAAATATTTAACGTTGCACTAATAATGGTCTAGATTTGCCCGTTTCTTCTAGTTACCATTAGTCTGGAGTCCACGGCTGTAGTCAACTATTCAGATAATATATAATAATAACACTTCAAATTATATATATATAAATAACTACTTTTAATACTACTGCTTATATAATGTTTGAGTATTAATATAATATATATATGACTAAACTAACTATAGAGAGAGACTATATATATATTGAGTACTTACAAGAGAATAAATATGCTTATATATATCCAATATCTTACAGCGATAAACGAGATTAAGTTCAGACGCTATATACTGAATTATTCGGAAAGCTCAAAGACGATGAAAGCATTGAAAATGTTTTCGAATATAACCATTATATATATATATATCCACAGAATTAGTAATAAACACAATTATTAATGTAATAATACACAGGAGACTTTAAAGCACTATTAGCATATTAACCATAGGAATAAAAATATATATGACCACAGCAATTAATATATCACACATATATTGAATATAAATATAATTACTAGACAATATACCTAATTATATTACTAATTTAATAAAAATTATCTAATTACCCAATTTAACATTTATATATAAGATATAATTAATAAGTAATAAAATTATTAGGACACTTCTCGAACCGAGATTATCATAGGCGACTTCCTGCAACTTGAATGTAATATCTAACTCTGGTCTCTTGGGCCTCTCATCCCTCACTCTCTCTCTCTCACTCGTATATATAATATACATTAATATATATATATATTACATAAAATAATTAAATAAAATGTAATCAAGGACCTAATATATATATAAGATACATATATATATATAGCTATAACCAACCTGTTATTTGCACACTTCAGATAAATTTTATTAAATAATATATATACTGAAATTATATTAAAACCTAGTCAACTTTAAAGATTATAAGTATAAAATATATTACAGACCACAATAAATTTTATATATAATATTATATATTTTATATTTGAGATAATTATATGATCGTTATAATTATATTAAGATATTATAACGCTTCGATATATCACTCCAATTTACAATATAAACTGACTAAAATAATAAATAAATGACTATATGATATATATATTATTATAATTAATCTTTTGTATAAAATTCAGAGTATATAGATAGAGATAAATATAATATATATATACTTAAGATAAATATTTAGAAAGACAGAAAATTGTAAGCACATTTGTAGATCGTGTTAATATGAGTATTGTCGTTAACATAAGAATAATCACAATTTTCCTTATAAAATCAGTATCAGGAACCATAAAATAAGCTATAAAAAACAAAGTTTATTTGATGTTATATATATCGCTTCGAGTCTCCCAAAAAAACAGAAATTAGATATTTTATTTATTTATAAACTCTTTCATTTTAATATATATTACTAGTTATAAACTTGTGTGAGTGTATGTAAATTATTCCTTAATTAGTTCGCAGTAAATAATCACTTTTATTTATAACAGTTTAAAATTTAAAGAGATATAATAAATTAAATATTTTTCATATAATTAATGAATAATATAATTAAAAATATAATATAATTAATAATATAATATAAATGAATATAATATTTATTTAATTTTTATATACACCAAGTTTCTTGCAACGCAAAAGATTTAATTAAAAATCTTCACGTGTATTATTCAAATTATGTGTATATTAACGTCCCTGAAAAAAATACAAACTTATGATCTTAATGATTAGTGGCTCGCTCAATTTTTGTTACGCTCACAGAAGGATTACAGCATCATATTTTAACGAATTTTTATTATACAATGAGCCGCTGCAATCGTTACGTCAATATATAACAAAAATGAAAGAGAAGTGTAACAATGAACATTTTATCCTTGCAGATCATGGCGTAAAAGCAATCAGAGTGACATGTATTTACAGCCCTTTTATTATCCCCGATTGTTCCAATTATTTGCGCCATATTACTAAACCTTATTATTATTAGTACCACGGAATATTATTTTAACCAATTTATTGGTATATAACTAAAGTCATTTCCTTGCTAAAATAAATTAATATATATAAATTATGAAGAAATATTATCTCATAGCTTATATACTATATATATATAATGAATAATTTCTACATAATAAATAATATAAATTATTTCTGAATACAAATATATAATCCACATCACAGCTAAACAAATAACACACATAGAACCCTATCTATTAATAGTTATTAAAAAGATTTAATAATTTAATTATTAATAATACAACCTATAGAGATTATATGATATAGAATATATATTGAATTAATATCCCTTTATTAGTATAAATATTATATTTTCTCATTATTTATATATATATTAGAATATATATATATAATTTAATATTTGTTTATCAATTCTACAGTATATATAAATATATGAATGTATTTCTTTATGTAAATCATTTGTCTCGACAAGTATACGTTTTATAGGTAACTAATGAATATTATCAATTATTAAATTGATAACTTTTGACCTATGAAGAGTATATATATATTGATAGTATAATAAATTTTGATAGGTAAGTAATAGACACTTAAGTTCCTAATATAAGGTAAATCTTGATGAGAAAACGACGTCATAATAAGTAATAGTCAGTATTTGTATCACTAATATAAAAAGAAGTAAATAGCTAGGCGAGAAGGGATAATATAACTCAATAGACAGGAACAAAATTATATTTCATTTACATTCTACTTTTCTATTCAAACTATATATATATAAAAGTATACTTTGCCTTATATATTAATAATGGCGGTAAATTCAATATAATACGATATATATATTCTGTTATAATACACATTTTATAATATATATATTTAATATTATAGAATATATATTATAGATATATGAATATATATATATATTATATATTATATGATATAATATTATATTATATATATAAAATATATTATATATATATATGATATTAATATATATAGATATATATCAAATAAAAATATTCTTTCTCTACTACTCCCATTCTGGCTTAGATATAGATATTATTTAATTCTCGATAAAGGTTTATTCCTTGCCTCTATTGTACACAATATATCAGTAGCTTACAGTAGAACTGGAAAACCAGATTCATATATATGATGACTAATTTATTTTAGCTTTAATTGATAAGTGAGTAAAAAAATTAAGGTTTTTTTATATTACTTGAAAAACAATATTTAGATTATTATATACTTGTTGACTCCGTTGATAATAGATTTAATCTTGGACTTGGATTATGGCTCGACTTCATAATAATGATTCACTTTATGTCTTGAGTATATCAAGGTTTTACGTTTATAGATAAAACATTTTAAATTTTATTTATTTTTATTATTTATTTTATATTATTTTTTTTTTGACTATTCATGTGGTCTTCTATGTGAGGTCTTCTGTTTTATTTTCTGTCCCCCCATCCTTATAGACCATAGAGCCTCGAGAGCCCTACCTCTGGAGTGCTCTCGTCTCGTGTAATGCACATCATAACAGGGCGCTCACTACTAACAGACAAGAGCCATCTTTACTCCTATCTTTGTTTCTCTCCTCTCTACATCATACAATCATCACAATACAATCAATCCCTTCTTCTCGCAGACCCATTCCTCGGCAGCTCTTGACTGCAGACCTTCATCTCCACATTGCGGCCTTCTCCCGAGAAATCTATCTGATGTGTGTATGAAGAGTATAAGTAATTTAAAGCAAGTTTATTATTAAGAAATTATCCTGGATTTATTATGATACCTCATTTATTGTACTTTACTGATGTCAAGATAAAATACAATAAATAAGCTGCCTTTCGCCAAATAGGTCAACAGAGCTTAATTTAATGTTTTGTCTCTTGAAAATAAGTGGGATGTTGGGTTCAGATATTATTTTAAATTAGCAAATTTATGTTGTTTTTTTTTCAATAAAGTGGGATGTATTTGTGTTTATCAATTACAAATGTTAAATAAATGTTTAAATAAATAAAAAGATTTAGCATAGAACCTTCTAGATTTTCTATAAGATGTGCTTTCACCGATTGAGTCCAGCTGTGGACCGAACATACACATAGAAGAATATTTAATCGAATGTTAAACGGATTGACAGAATTGCTTCAACTGATTAATCCAAGATTGTCCAAACCTGTTAATGTTTACATTTCGAAGTACTTAAATTTTAGTATTAAGAATAGCAAATTTTTATAATCTCATAACCTATATTGTGTTATTTATCAATATTTATTTATTTGTTTACATTGTTTTTAAATGTATTTGTTCTTGGAGTTGTTTCATGGTGCATCAAACTCATACCCACAATAAATATACTCATATATAATATATTACTATATATAATAATAAGAGAATGATATAATAATATTTAATATATAAATTTATATACTTATATATATAAGAAAAAATTACTCTGATTATATATATATAATATATATATATATGTATATATTATAATATTTTAAGTATAAATACGAGTATCTTAATGTTATGCAACAACACAATTAATTAATCATCCAGGCTATTCGGATATAAAAGGGGATTAGAAGAAAGCCTCTTTCTTTATTTTTATTAACTCACTTCTTCGATCACCACATAAAAGAAATTTCTTTCAGTAGGGTCAAAAGACAATGGAGCCGATCTGCATGTTCTCATATCAAGAAACTATTAACATATAGATCTCTAATAACTGGACACATAAAGCATGTGTTAACATTGCAAATCTCTACATACAAGGATGATTGACAAATCCGGTATATATATAATATATATTATAATATATATATACTATATATAATAGCTATATATAGAAGATATCTTTATAAGAATAAATATATATAATATATATTTACATAAGTATACATAAAATAAAATATAGAATGTAGATATATATATTATTAACAAATATATCAGTAATCATTATATATAGATATATATATATAATCTACATATTATTTATATATCATATATGTATCATATAAGATATATATAGTAATATATATAGTTAGAATATATAATATAGATATTACTTATAACATATATATATATAATATACTAATTATATATTATATTATATAGCTAATATATATATAAACTAATATACCTCTAAAGATTTATACTACATATATATAATATATTAACATAAATCTGAATATATATTAGCTATATTATAGATATATATATATATATACTAATCATATAATATAATATATATCATATAAATATAATATATATATATATATTAATAAATATATATATATATATACTTAATATAATTATATAAAATACATTATATATTATATAGTATATTATAATATATATATATATATAACTTAATATTCTATAAATAATAATATTAGTATAGTAGTTTAAATATACAACAGGCCGTAGCGGAGTTAATTCTACGATCGAAATAAATAGTGAACGATCAAACAAAGTTAAAGTGAGGCGGAATCAATGAAGAAAATAGAGTGTTTAAACAATCCTTAAATGATATTCAGCGGCCTTTTAATTTCATTGCTGTTCACATCCAGTTAAGTGCAACACATAGATATTATGCATAGCGAACGCACTAGATCAATGTGGAATTGCCAAGTTGACTACTATCTAATGAGAGAAAAAACTTAGGAAGATTTTTTAGACACAAAAAGGACAAAACTCACTGCGAAACAGGCCAAACAAACTTGGGTAGATAAGTTAACGATGTTACGAGTCTTATATGAAATTTAACGTAATTGTTGAAGCTTTGGAGGAGCCTGAAATGGATAAAGATATTGAACACTCAAAATATCTTGAAGTTGTAATTAAAAGAAAGTTTATAATTTATATGATTCAACTTTAGTCTCCATAGCACTCCAGAAGTGTACTAAATATGCAGATCCTCATCTCCGGCATAATAAGGGACAGAACGCCTCTTATCATTTTGAAAATGTTTTTTGTTATACTTGTTCTTATGCAGATATCTCTCGCTTTGTTAATGAGGAATGAGAATGCTATGGAGAACAATGTACAAAAAAATGTAAATTTTTCTCGATAATGTTAAGCAGTTAAAGACCTAAGTCGTGAGCACAGATTCATACCTTTCTAATTTTGCAAAGTCACCATCCCTCGAATCTATTAAAATTACCTGATTTGAACATAAATTTCTGTACAATTACATTCGATGTAAGGATCAGCAATTTTACCCTCACTCAAAACCGTCATTCATAAAAAGATTTCTCTACTCTGAAAGTCAAAGCATGCCTGTCAATCTACATAGAAAAAGCCTATACAAAACGCTCTTAATGAGTGTCATTATAAGTCATCAGCTAATCAATAATAAACGGAAGGAAGTTCATCAATCTTTTGCTGTTAAGAGAGCATAAGAGAATTTTTAAGTCAATAAAAGTATTTGTAAATTAACATTTTTCATTCTGATGATTTATTCCTCATTTTTATTCTTAATATTAAAGTAATATATATATATATTATATATATAATAATAATCTAAATAATATATCAATAAATATACATTATTATTATAAATAATAATACTAATGAATATATATATGATACTATATAATAATAGTCATATATATATAATAGATATAATATATAAATATAGAATATAAATATATATATATCATATTAATATACGATAATAATAATTAAATATATACTATAGTATATATGTATAGTATTATATAATATATAAGAATTACATAATAGTATTACATTATATCTATATTCATATCTATTATATATATAGAATACAAAATCAATAAAAATAAAATATATATATATAATATATATAAATATATAAAATAATTATATAATAATATATATAATATATATAATCGTCTATATCAATATCAATATATATAATATATATTATATATGAAATAATAATATCTTAAATCATATAATATATATATATTACTATATACAGTATATAATAATATATATAATATCTATATATGATATAGTAATTATATTATTGCATTAATTGCTGAGACGCCAAAAACTGGACTTAGTAAATTTAGATGTCTGCTTGCATGTCAGCTTTGTTCCTCGTCAGGAACTAAAAACAAAATGGTATAAATGGCACTTAATCAAACCTTGAAATCAGTATTTGTTGAACCCTCTAAAAGCGTCTATATCACAAAGCATAGAAAAAGGTCATGTGCTATTGAAAGTCTTTATTATATTGAGTAACGCTGGTGAGACATACAGTGAAAACGTCTTACATCTAACTATTGCTGAAACAAGATAAGCCCAGTAATCTGGTCCTGGTGTTGATTTCTTTATGCGTCAAATCGCAGATAATTATATCTACATTAATAGTATTATTAGTCAGATTATTATAGTTATCTATTATTCATTATTATTATTATATATATATTATTATTCTATTATAATATATATTATCTGTTATATATATTAATTATATTATTATTTATTTATACATATAATTATTATATTATTATATACATTAATTATATTATGGAATTATCATATATATATATTATATATTATATTAAATTATATATTATTATTTACATATTCAAATACCGTGCGTCGCATACAATTTGTAACTGCGATCGTCATGAAAGCAAAAATAGATGGGAATACCAGCTCCAGAGTCAAGCGGAGAATAACTTCATTTAATTCTCAATTAAACATGAAAATAACTTTGCGAAGCTCTAATGTTGTAGATTAGAATCGTGTTTTATAACTTCGTTGGTAAAAAGAATGATTGGATATTGATTATATATATAATATACATAAATAATAAAATATATATAATGAATATATAACTAATATATAAATATATTATATAATATGATAATTATATAAATATACTATATTATATATATATAATATAGTTAATATATACCATCCAGGCCCTGGTAACAAGTACTGTATTGCACTTAAGTACTTTTAGTATTTTTACTTGCACTATCATAAACCCAGAGTTACTGTACTTTGTATGCACTTAGTACTCTAAAATTACAAAGTAGTTGCAAACTTTCGCATTTTAACTGCCTATATTTTAATATATAATATAATATAATTATTATAACTAAAATATTATATATAGTAAATAATATACAAATTATATCATATATATATTACTATATATTATAATAAATATTAATATATATATATAAGATATCTATATCGATATATATAAATATATAACGTATCAATATCGAATATGATATATATTTCTATATATTATCCAAAAAATTAAAATTTACGAATATATATATATATATTATAATATATATATATTTAAAATATACAAAAATTATATATATATATACATCTCTCAAATATATAATATATATAAATATAATATTATTGATCATGCCATAACACACATATAAGTTTGCAAACGCAAATAATTGAAGATAAAAAAATTCCTACTGGATCAACCAACCGCATTTGCGACTGGAGAACGATATGCCATGCCTACCACTGAGCATCCTCAAACCAAAGTTAATCAAGACAATCTAAGCGAACGAACTCCCGCAAGGTGCGAACACACCTACAAGGTTTTCACCGTTCCCTTCCCGTTCCAATATTTTTAATTATTACATTGCTATTACACACCGAATATAATAATCTGCAAACAAAGACAAACATGGGAAAGATAAAGAAAATATCCTGTATTTGGATCGAACCACGCATTACGGAAAGCCGTTCGCTTAAACGTCTTGGAATCTCAACATTTGGTTAGAAGGAAGCTCAGGTAGATAAACTACCGAGTATATCGTTCTCAGCCGCAACATGCTGTTGTATATCATATAAACTATAATAATATATTATAATAATATAATTAATTTATATTATTATATTAATTATATATATACTTTTTACTATAGATATTTTGTCTATTTTATTGACTCCAGCAAGGGACAAATTCATTAAGTTAGTGCTCAGTGTAGCTTTTCTATAAGAGACTTTAGGTTAGGGTCTACTAGTTGGGTGGCTTTCATAATCCATTAGGTTTAGGCTTTTTGGTTGGGCTTCGATAATTCCATGTAGGTAGGGTGCCTAGTTATGGGCTTTAATCTAGATTTGTAATAGTTTTTGTTCGGTAGACACAGTGAATGCGTCTATATTAATTTATTATTTAATATATATATTTCTTTATATTATATTATTGTATCTATATATATAATATTATAATATAATATAATATATCTTATATGATTATATTATTTATTTATATATATTTATTACAGTACCCGGATTGGCTTTAAAGATTAGCTAATAGAATATATTTATATATTTCTTTAGATGAGAGAACAGAGTCACTCCCGATGGAGAGAGAGATTGAGCTATAGAAGAAAGATGAGAGGAATGGATTGCGTTAAGGAGACAGTAATAGAGATACAAATCTATATTATCGTATCAATGTCCTGAATACTCAATAGGTCAGATTCAATAAGGTTCATGCTATCTTCTGCAATTGTTTTATAGCTTCTAATTAAATATATTGTCGGATGGTGGGAATGGATCAGGTGGAAAACGTGTGATGTCGCTGTACGGTGATTCGTTCGCTTAGAGCTGTTCTTGAATCACGATTTGTAGAGATGGGCTCAGTGGTAGATGAAGCGAGTATTATCGTTTCTCAGCGCACCATGCGGGGTTCGATCTCCTAATAAGGCAAGTTTCTTTATCTTCCCATTGTATTTTATTTCTTTTTCATATATATTATTGTTGTGTACTATTATAGTATTCTTATTATATTATCATTCTATTAATAGTTAATATTATTATTATTAGATTATTGATATTATTATTATATTATATATTAATGATATATCTATGAATAATCTATAGATGATATATTCTATTATAACAAGTAATTTCAATTATACCCCGCAAAAAATTGTATTGTAATCACTATCCTCTGTGTCTCCGTCTGTTCTTTCTTTTCCGTCTCTTCTTCTCTCGTCTCCTGAGTTTTTTCTCACCAGGCGGCACCGATCCCTGGTTCCCTAGCGCAATACAAAGGATTTGCAAACTACAAATTTGATGCGATTGTTACTTGCATTTCTCTTGTAACAATGGTAATGACCCAGGCCTTGGTTTCATTATTCGCTATGCACGGTATCCTTTCTGCTGTTGGCCTACGTTCCTAGTGCGTTAGCGGGAGAATAGCGTAGTTAATACTCGTCGCTTAGAGCAAGAGAAGTTATTCGCTGATCTACCCAGTCTTCTTTTTCTCGTCGTGGCCTGTAGTGCAAACTACTGCACCCACTGTTCTGCTAGGGTCCACAATCGATTCCCAGCATGGTGAATCGCTTAATTACTTAAGGGGTTATTTTATAATTAGCAGATATAGTTAATTATATATTATATAATATTTATTATTATATTCTATATAATATTTATTTGTCTATTATTATTATATTATCTTTATTATATATCTATTTCGGATATATACGTATTTATAATACATTATCTTATTGAGTATGTAACATATTTTAAAATTTGTACTCACACTTTTCACTGGCTACTCCCATGTCAATGAGGGTCGTTTGCATCGGCCTCAGAATCAACAACTAAAGAAAATACGAAATGAGCCACTAGACCGCAGTCTGAGGGTGGGGAATTAATCAGCAGGATAGAAGCACGTAAGATTGGTAAGAGAATCCACAGACAGATCGTGCAGGAATAATAGGAAGCACCTGCAGCGAACTAGCCTGGAGTTACCGTGATCCACATCAACACAAAAATCATGTGCAGATACAGCACGTCGCCTATTGCTAATCGAGGCTACTAAAGGTGATGTTACGCTAGTGATATAGCGCACTCTGCACCTGCTGCTCCTTGCTGTATTCCTGTATAGAAAATGACATAAGCATCCAGACATCGTGGCGCCGGCAAAGAATAGAGGTCAATTTGGAACTTGGAAAGTACAAGAACAGTTTATATTAGCCTTTCGGCTTTTGACTCGTAACCTTCTAATTCTCACAAGCTCGGGTGAGAACCAGAGCCCTCCCCTCCTCCCTAAGTATGATGCGCATGTGATATCATAGCATAGGCGGATGACAGGCTGGTATACGTCTGATGTGCGAATCTGTAAAGTAGGAAAAGAACACGTCTCGCATTCTATAACAGAACCCTAGTTTCGTTGAGGCCTGCCTACTGCACCGTGTGTGTTGATTAGTTTTCCAAGACACTATTTTTTTGTTATGTTTAAATCTTGCCATAGGAGTTATATTGTCAACACTAGAGACGATAGAACCGTCGAAAGGGATAGGTAAAAGTTAGAAGGTGTCTTTAGAGAGGTCGAGACTTGATTATGAGTTGAGTTTTAAGAGAGAATTCCAAGTGTTCGAGAGCACCCCACTCGAAATTCTTCCCATGATCACGCGAGAATAAACGGAAGATATAGACAGTAGCAATCTCTATACAGAAACAGAAGAGCAAATTGAATGAGTTGAAAGTAGAATCGCGCGTCTTCGGCATATTCCGGTGAATAGAAGTTAGATTCATTGTGATGAAGATCATAATAAAAGTATCGTCAAAAAGATATTGAATAGGACAAAACCCGAGAAACCACTATTAACCTCAAAAAGGAAGAAGAAGCTGCTTCTCCATGCTAACACATCCGAGGAGTCGATGGGAAGAAGAACAGACATAAGTAAGCAAAGAGAAGAAGAAATATCCTCAAAAGG
>JABUQX010059036.1:0-5000 GCA_015478945.1 Trachelipus rathkii | reverse complement strand
CGTGGTTCAAATATATTTTATATCAATAGAACTGACAAAATTATGACCAAATGCCACAAACCGCAAAAACTAGCACACACCAAAGAAAGCACGTTGCACATAATATATATATATATATATATATATATATATATATATATATATATATATATATATATATATATATATATATATATATATATATATATATATATATATATATATATATATATATATATATATGAGCATATATATATATATATATATATATATATTATATATATATATATATATATATATATATATATATATATATATATATGTGTATATATATATATATATATATATATATATATATACATATATATATATAGTACAGAAACCTTTAGTAAGAAAAGAAAAGATAAAAAAAGAATAGTTACTTTGGATCTTTATTTTCTAAGATTAATTAAATTAAATGGGAAATTTAATTTAATGTTTAAAATAACTAGTACTTAATAGTGCATATAAGCCATTATAAATATAATAGTTGGTTTAATAATTGATAACGATTCATTAATCATATATGGTATTTATAACCCTTCTTCCGTAATTGAGAACTGAACATCTAAACAAGTGGTTTACAGTTATAATAAAACATCGAATGTTATCACAATAATTTATACAACCAAACCTAATTTTCCAGTTCCGACAGTACCGATTTTTAAACACACCTCTTCTGTAATGTCGATATCTAACTGCCTCCTTCATACTCCAGTACCTTTTCAACGCACGCCTCCGGCGGCTGCCCATCGCATTTTGAAAGTGCCACACTAAAAAGAACCGTTAAGAAATTTTTCTTTATACAAACAAAAATTAAGTTAAAATTTGGCATACAGAGAAACCCTTTTTGAGTAGTGTCCATAGGTGTAGTATAACAAAAAGTGAAATATAATGAGAGTAGGAAATCCTACTCTCACATGTGGTGACTTTAGAGTGAGGGAATCAGCTTCCAGTGAATGCTGATTCCTTACCTCCTTCATCACAGTGATCCAGGAAACTTTTGAGTGGTAATTTGACACTATTATAAAGAAATACAAATTCTATTCTTACAATACATTATTACAAAATACATAAAAGACCTCCTTAATCCCCATCTGGTGGGGTTTGACTATTTCAACTCCTCTATTGCAAACCCTTTCTGTGACATTTTTGTAAGGAACTCGTGAGAATTTATTCACAACTATTAATGTTTGGTTGCATGCGTTTCGTCCATAGTATTAGATAGAGGAAATGATTTTTTTGTAAGGGTATAAAAGGACACTTAACTACGCCAAAACTCCCTATGAAATGCTTTCAGAAATCTAAGAAGGCCCCATTCCCTTTTTTTCTTTTTTTTATTTATTTATTTATTTTTTATTTAACCTTATTTTTTTCTTGGGTTTCAGCGTTCCTGTCGGTTATATTATGATAAATTCTTACATTTCTCAAATTCTCTACTGCCTCTTTCCCTTGCTTTAAGATATAAACGTTATTCTTTTTTACCCGTAACACCCGGAAAGGTCCTGAGTATCTCTCTGCCAGTTTTCCCACATTATACTGTTGATTTCTTACCAACACGTCCCTTGCTTTGTGGAGATCCTTTGGAACGAACACATTCTTATTAGAGGCCTACGCATTAAAGCCACTAGTTTCTTCAAATAGGCACTTTGACTGACCGTGGCACTGAGTGCCTCCTTCTGTAATAAGCTTCCTGGCACTGATAAATTTTGGCCGAACATAAGCACACTGGGAGTAACCCCTTCGTCATTTAGAGGGCTAATTCTCAAACAGTACAATGCCCAGGGCAAAATTTCAGGCCATTTTAACCCTTCATTGGCACTATCATTGACCATACACCTCAGTGTCACTATGAGTGCTTGATTTAATCTTTCTACTTGGCCGTTCACGTTTGGGGAGTTAGCCGTTGTGACAATCTTATCTATGCCAAGTAGGTTACACACGTCATTAAACAATTTGGCAGTGAACTGGCTTCCCCGATCTGAGATGAGTCTTTTTATTGAGCCACAGAACGGAAAAATTTCGCCCACTAACACATTTAATACCGAGTCGACCGTCGCCTGCCTAAGAGGGTAGGCGAAGGGATACTTACTAAATCTGTCGATAAAAACAAGCAGATAATTGAAACCTATACTATACGGAAGCTTAAATCCACATGGAGAGTGTCAAACTTCTCTGAGACTTCCTTAAACCTGCCGAATTCTGGAGATATCTTCCTAACGCTTTTGTTTTTCTGACAGACATCACAACTTTGTATGAATTTCTTTACTCTACTATGCATAAATCTGAAGACGAAATCCGCCCTTAGAACAGTCAAAGTCCTTTTAATTCCCAAATGATTTGCATTATGTATTTTTTCTATGATATCATCCACCAGATTTTCCGGTATTAAGATTCTAGAAGTGCCTGTAGAAATGTCAACCGCCAAGGACAGTTCCTTGCCCCGATGGATGAACTCTTTGTAACAGGCCTTCAATCCGCTAGTTTTCATTCCCTTTATCAGGTCTTTTATATAACCATCAGTCTCTTGTTCCACAGCTATCTCTCTGAAATCTACACCCTCTTGGATTTTCTTCATCATTCCGCTTAACCCTTTTTTACTGTACGTTATCGTATTTATTACAAAATCATCAAAGCCATTATCATTACCGGCTTCGCTATTATTATATTAGCTTTGCATTATTATTAGTTATTATTATTATTATTATTATTATTATTATTATATTATTATTATTATTATTATTTTTACTATTATTATTATTATTATTATTATTATTATATTATTATATATTATTATTATTATTATTATTACATGATATTATTATTATTATTATTATTATTACTTATTATTATTATTATTATTATTGCTTTTATTATTATTATTATTACTATTATAGTACGCCAGCAAGTCCCGTTCTTTTAAAGTTCGATTTAAAAGGCTCAACCCTTTCCCTGTGGAATTTAGAGAATTTAAGTCATCAAGCTCCTCCCCCAATCGCAACCCTGTTTCCATGGTGATTTCTTTCGGACACGCCCACTCTCCATTTCCTAAACATGCTATTTGCAATTGAATTTTCTCAGCTTCTATGATCTTATCTCTTTCGTTAGCCAATTCTGTCAAAATTATTGCCAATTTATTTTTAGTCTTAGAGACTAATTTAAATTCAACGTCAAAATTTGCAATAGAATTCAATAGATTCATCTCCCTAATGTTATGCACCTTTGTGGCACTCTTTTTTGTATAGGTTGTGATCAATCCACTGTTGCTGGTACAGATATTGACTTTCCTATTGGCAATTAAGTAAGCATATTTTTGCAAACTGTTGTTGACGCATAGCAGCTCCTTAACCAACTGCGGTAGTGCCAACTCCACCTCAGTCAGTACTGTACTGTAAAGTGCGAAAACCTTCGTCTGATCATTCTCTTCCCCCATTAGAGCACTAGCTATCGTAAGCTCGCTTACCTTTGTGTACAATAGCAACTCAGTTTTTTCATCAGGAAAAGACAACAAGGTGGCGTTTACCATCGCCGCTTTAGCTTCCCTAAATGCCCGCTCGGCTTCCACCCCCCAGGAAATCTTCTTCGTGGAGGCGGGTTTTCCCTTCAACATTTTCGTTAGAGGTTGCAGTAAATTGGGCCGCTCCGGCTATGTTAATTCGGCAGAAGTTATATAGACCGAGAAATGCCCTAAGTTGTTTGATAGTTGTTGGTTTTGCAACATTCACTACTGCATCGATCTTCTCTTGGCTAGGCCAATTCCCTTCTCGCTGAGTCGTTGAAACCCAAAAAGTCTATTTTTCCGACGGCCAGCAAACATTTCTTGGGGTTCATATAAATTTTCATATACTTTAATCTTTCTAAAACCTTCTCCAACATTGCAACATGCTCTTCAAGAGTCGAACTGGCGATTAATATGTCATCTAAATATACAAAAACATTCTTTAAATCTCCAAGCAGGATTGACATGAGGCGCTGGAAGGCACTAGACGAGCATTTGTGTTGTATTAAATAGTTAAAACTGTAGTTACCAAAAGGACAAGTAATAGTGAAATATTTCTTTGTTTCCTCGCTGACTGGCACGTTATAGTAAGCTTGCCTGAGATCGAGCCGCGTTAGCAACTTGCAATGTTGCAATTGCAAGATGATATCCTTAATCTTAGGCAGAGTAAAATTGTCAGAGGTAGATCTTTGGTTTAGCAGCCGCAGATCTACGACCAAACGAATTCTGCCATCAGATTTTGGCAAGAATAGCTGGAAAACCTCCAATCTCTTTTCCCCTGCAGAAATGACCCTGATTCTAATAATTTAATACTCTCCTTCTGGCTCCTCAAAAGATGTGCGCTGTTTCTGCCTTCATCTGTGGCTGTGCACCGGGCTGACTTCGATATGATAAGCATAGTTTTCCGCCAACCTGCATAAATTTTTCTTTTAAGGGGCAGGATTCACTTCTCTCTCAATACAATTTTCACCCCTCCAATAATAGTACACCTTTATCTCCCTCCTCCCTTTATAGTTCGGCATTATCGAGTTGTGAATGAGCAAAACAAAGTCGTTTCCACAGCCAATGAAATAAGCCCCGCCCTTCTCTTTCTATACTTTGCAATATATAAATGCCATCTAGGCTAGAGTTGTTTAGTTTTAAATTTAAATTAGGTGTTTGTATGTTGATTAGGAATAAGACTTGGTATTTTAATTAACTGTTAATCATTTCATATCAAGGGCATATAAACAGTAAGGTGGAAAATAGAGTTTCGTACATGCATCGAAAAGTCAAAAGCTTCACATTGAGAAATATTACGCTTCGTCTTTGGATCTAATAATAATGACATTTAAAATGATGGTGGAACCCATAACTTTTTGAGGAAAGGCTGCCAAGAACGTTAAATGAATGTCATATGTAAGTGATGGCGCACGAAAACGCGAAAGCGTTTCACGATAATGCGAAACGGTTAAACACCCAAACAACGAACGAAGTGTATACC
>JABUQX010059035.1:42500-46068 GCA_015478945.1 Trachelipus rathkii | reverse complement strand
CCATTCGGCACCATCACCGCAATTCACTCCTACAGTAAAACACCACCAGAAGTAACATACTTTTTCTGGGGAGGAGAACTCTATCCTCGGCCATTTATTTTAATGTCCGATTATATTGAATAAAAGAATAATTTTATAATTATTCTTTTGGTTTAAAAAAAAAAAATAATAAAAAAATTTTACACTCCTGCTCCAAATCTTATCTTCACTGACTTTTATCACCAGAATTTTTAAACCTATAAAAAGGTAACACTCAACTTCTCACAATCTCCCACGAGAGGCCTAAAATTTTCCACTGGTCATTTTTGGATTAAACATTTATCTGGATGATGTTTCTGTAACGAGAGGTTTTTTCTCCTTTCCTAGTTTTCTTGCACCAGGTTAATGAGACGCTAAACCTGGAATCATTGATATTAAAATAACGCGTAGTCTCAGATACGAAAATTTCATATATCCCACAAAACGGAAAGCGGGAAATATATATATTATATATAATAGTATAATAATAAATATATTAATATATATATATATAATATATATATATATATATTATATATATATATATAATATATGGGCGCCGTTATGGGGGGCAGGGTAGGGCCATGGCCCCCCCCCTTAGGTTTTGAAACTCATGAGAATTTTCCAAAATTATTTTTTTTAAGATCACATGGCTTAAACGATATATAGTACTATATATATATATATATAATATTTATTATATATATTATATATATATATATATATATTATATATAGTATATATTATATATATATATATATATTATAATATAATTATATATAATATATATATATATTATATATATATCTATAATATATAAAAGCCTATTTTTTTTTTTTATCTTGAGATACTTTGTGGCTGGAAATGTAGGGGAGGGTCATGCCTACCCTGGCCAGACTTGTAACGCCTCTCATGTATAGCTCCATCCATGCATTCGTTGTTGCCCCAATCAGAGAATCGTAAGACGTTTGAAAATAATTCTGAATTGTATGTATTTTTTTTTAACCAGGCATGTAGAGCAAATAAAAAGCTAATATGCATCTAAGATGCATATTAGCTTTTTATTTGCTCTACATCTTAATAGGAATTATACGATGAGATATCGAGGACTGTTAATGGGAAAAAAAATTGCAAATAGTCCTGGGAAGAGAGGTAACTACTTGTGTGCTTGAGAAGCCGAAAGAAGTAGTGGAGGTGGTTAAAAATATTATTATTATTATCTGACAAAGTAATACTGAAAAATATGGATAAGCTTATAATTAAAAATGCCTAGGATTGATAAAGTTATTCACTTGTGATTGAACAAACTATGAACCCATTTAGTGCTGGTTCTAGTAATGTTGCTACTTGGGATATAGTGTACCAAGAGGAAAATGTCCTGGATATTGGAAATAACATAATTGGAATCAATATTAAAGATTAAAGTTTGAGTTATTAACAAAACCGTACAAACCACCAATTATGTACAATTTTAAAGATGCTAAAGAGGAAAAAACTCCTTTCCTTTATGAATAGCTAGATCTGCACAATTCTTGGCTAGCGTATTCTAAAATATTGAAAGGATCGTTTTGTAGATTGTGTGGCTTATTTAGACATTCTATCAAAAGAGACATATTTGGCTCCTTTATTGTAAAACCATTTAGAAAATATAAAGACATGCATTCATGTGCTAAAGTCCATGCAAATTCAGGAAATGGCATAAAGATTGGCCCTCATAGCATGCACAATCTAATATTATATTAGAGTTGTGGTAGCAGCAAAGGAATTTAAAACGGATAACATCTAAAAATAAGCAGGGTTAGTGTAAAACTGAGCAACTGCATTTTCAAAAAAAAATAGGCAAAAACTGGCACCTATAATTTCTACTTTAATATTTTGTTGCACTTATGATGTCGCTATTAGAGGTAGCATTGCAGATACCGTCAATTTTTCCGATTTGCTCAAATTCAGAGTAAAAGCTGGAGATGTTCTTGTGGAACATTTGAAATCAAGCGGAGTAAAAGCTAAATACACATCACATATGATTCAGAATGAACTAATATTTATTTGTGGAAAGTTGATATGTAATCAAATTTTGAATGAAGTAAACAATTGTAAATATTTCTCTTTTAGCAGACGAGGCAGCAGACATATCCGGAACAGAACAGCTATCGATTGGTGTTCGCTTCGTTGATAAGGATCTCAATGTACGTGAAGAATTTCTAGGCTTTACTCCTCTTAAAAAAACTTAAAGCTGAAGATTATAGCCAGAGCTATATTGTTCTACTACACGAGATATTTACAATTTAAATATGAGTAAGCTTGTTGGACTTGGTTTGATGGGTGCTGCACCATGACTGGCAAAAAAAATGGAGTTCAGAAGTTAATAAGAGATCAGTATCCTAAATCCAAATTTTTTTTCATTGTTGTTCTCATCGTTTATATTTAATAATTAATGACATAAATGCTGTTTCAGAATTTTGAAACACTGTTAAGAATTGTAAACATAATTTATAAAATTTTAGTGAAAAAATGTCTCGCAGAAATTTGGTGGCAATAACTATTGTTATGCGAAACACGATGGTCTGCCAAGTACAAATCAACTAGATATTTTAAGAAACATTTTAGCCAAATAAAATTATCATTAAAAATTCTCTCATCTGATCCAGATGTAACGCAAGCCACACGAACTGCAGCATGTCAGCTTTCATCAGCAGGAGAAAGTCCTACATTTCTCATCTGTTTAATAATCATGAGGAAATATAATTCATATTTGGAGCCTATGGCAAATATTCTTCAAACTAAAGTAATAAATTTGGATGAGGGTCATTGTCACATAGAAAACCTTTTAAATATTTTAAAAACTGATGGAAATGAAAATAATGCAGTCTCTTTTTTAAAGGAATTTTTTAAAAATCTAAGAATTTTTGCCAAGATATTTTTAATTTCCAAGTGCAGTATCCAAAGAAATTCCAGCCTCAGGGACATCAAAAAGTTCTGCTGAGGATTGCTTCAGAGTTGCCCCATTTATACTTTATCTTGATTCTCTCATTTCATCTCTGAGTTTCAAATTTTCGGAACACAAATATAACATCGACCTTTCCTTTCATTTCCATTTTGCACCCAGTTAGAATAAGAAAATTAACCAAATCGGAATATTTAAAAAAAAATTGAAAACTCATTATAACTGAATACAATATTGACAACTTAATTGGCGTTGAAGCAGAATCTTTGTTTAATTTCTGGAAGGAATCAAATAGGGAACAAATAGATGAGAAAATGAGTTACAGCACATTTCTACAAAAATCATTGTACATTTTCCCAACAGTTCCACAAGTATCAAAGACTTTCCACACTTCCATCAACTATTTGTGCAAATTGAAAGGTCGTTTAGTACCTTACGACATGTTAAAACGTGGCTAAGGTCAACTATTTCCAACGAAAGATTAAATGGGCTATGTTAACTAGGCATTCGCGTGGGGAAACGTTTCACGTCAAAAACATCACTTGATAGAAGATATTATAACTGATTTTAAGAAAGAAAAAAAGAAAATATTAAAATTCTTATTTT